>JAPYYZ010002693.1:0-12994 GCA_030522705.1 Eretmocerus eremicus | reverse complement strand
CTCTCCGCTGACGTCGCATCTTACCACCTCGCCGTGGCTCGTGCCTCCTCGTGCTCAGCGTGGCCGTCCTCGGCCTGCTGGCTGCAACGCGAGCTGCTCTGAATCGCAGCTCCTCCGCGCCAAGCCGTCCGCCATTACATGTATTTACACTCACTCGCGTGCGCGGTGGAAGCGTGCTGACGCTCATAACCTGAAGGATTATTGAGGCAGCAGAAATAACACACGCGAGATAAACGAGGAATAATTGATCCATTCAGAGCTACCGTTCACAATACTTTAGTACACAAACTACCACCAACCGTGGATTATTATCGAGAGCGTTCGCGAAGCGTCCGATCCGGTCAAGTGCTCTAACTAACAGCAGTGAGCCGGAGCAGCAGCGCGCGCCGCGCTACCGCCGCCGCCGGCGCCCGAGTATACTCGGAGGAGTGGGGAGATTCGCTATAATCCAACAAGATAGAAAACTTGAATCCAGTGACCATGGATCTAATTCAAAAGTTCGATATGTTCTAACTTGATGGATGGTTCTGAGGGGATATAACTGTTCACATACTCTCTGAGAGAGGTACCTACAGGTGATTGAAGTTGTGGTGAGACGCACACTACTCGAGCTTTCTATCATGAGTTATCCACTCCATCCATCGGTTCATCTTAGGCTCCTTTTCGATCGTGGTGGCTATTTGCCTCTGATGCTGAATGACTCTTATGGGCATTGAATCCTGTAATCCATCAGATAATCGGAATATTCACTGATAATATTAATGATAAGACTGATCATTAATGGAACTTACCTCTTTTCTGCCATGAGTGCGGGTCGAAAGGTTCTGTTATTATCTGATTTGATTTTTCCGTGTGACTCTTCGCATCGAACGGAGCGTATCTGCTGCTGCTACTCAAGACTCCACCTATTGCACGTCGGCTGTAATGGAGCACGTTCTGCACTACTGCTCGCGTCTGCACTGACAAGAGTTCACTCGAGGTGACAGCATGAATCATTTGCTACTGTAGTAGCTTCTTATACACTATCTATTACAGAGTGAGTTGCAAACTGCGGCCAGGACGACTACTTTTCTTCGGCAGCTACAAGTGCTATTGTTTCATCAGGTGCATCCTTATTGCTGCAACAGCGGTAAGACTCGACCCTGCGCGATGGCTATAGTTGTGCGCATACTTGCCTCTCACACATATCATACTCATGGCTCGTGAAACGCACTGCCGCACGCGATGTATATTCAAGCAGCGAAGGCGTTATCATACGTGTGATAGAGCGAACATGCGCACAATAATAATCATTTCGCCAGGTCGAGTTTTATTACTGCGGCAGCTGTAAAAATTCACATAGTTGGCCAGTAGTACCTGTAGCTGCCGTAACAATGAAGTCGTCCTGGTCGTAGTTTGCGACTCGCTCTGGGATGGATAAAGTATGAGTTGCTGCTACAGCAGCGAATAGACTATGCTATCATCTCAAGTGAATTTTGTCCAGTGCGCGTGCTTTCTACAACTTTGAATGTTTCTCAAGTTGAGGGTTTCAGCAGTGAGTCTGGAGAGATCTGAGATTCATTTCAGGTTGCGCGGATCAGAATCTTGGAATTCGAATCTTTGGAGATAATCCTTAGATGAGTCCCGTAAGATTCATTATAACGAGAATTTGATTGGATACTAACCAAAAATATTCTGAGAATTGTAGAAAGGTACGCTTGCACGGGGGATTTAGATCATCATTCAGTTATTTTTATTCAAAGAACGCCATGGAACGCAACCACAATTGAGGCTAGCGGACTGGCCTCGCTCGACTTCAAATGTTTATGAAATGCATCTGGCGGAATGAGTGAGCTCAAAAATTCTTCGGGAATCACTGTTCCGACTCAATCTCAGTTGGGGGTCACAGAACATAATTAGAGCACTGTGATTGGAGGTTGATCTCCAATTTGAGCTGTTTTCAGATTTTCTGAAGATTGAAGAATTTTATGATGAGAGGACAGTAAACTTTTGTATGTACAAGATCATTAACGGTATTTCTACGTCTTCTGTCGTGGAAAAGTGCTATCCTTGCACAGTTCTTCGACTTCTTTTCCGTTCCGTCAAAATCTTCACAATGCGTAGAATTCCGCACACAGTTGCTCAATAGTAGTTTTCAATAGAAAGGCAGACAAGTTGGTTCGGCTTAAGTGATATTCTTTGGCCCAAGCCGCAGGCGAGGGTTGGAATAATCACGATGATGCGGAAACCAGTCGTCCGAGTATCAAACACCATTTTTCCGTCGTCTGGTTTGCGATAAAAAGTCGAGAAACTATATAAGAATGGCACTCTTCCAGGACAAGAGGCGGAAAAGCATTTTCAACGATCTTGTACTTACAGTGGTTCACTGTTTCCTCATCACGGAATACTCCAATTCCCAGGGAATCTAAAAACAGCTTGGATTGAAGCTCAATCCTCAATCACGCAGCTGTAATAATATTTTCTGGCTCTCAATTCAGATCAAATAGAAACAACGATCCCCAAAAAAAAGTTCAAGATCACTTGTTGCGACAAAAGCATTCTATGAACAAATGAGTTCGTTAGTACATAATTGGTGTTTAGAATGAATGAACAGAGAGAATTGATACACGTATTCTCACTACTACGAGTACTCGCACGGATGATTCATGTCGACGCTGGAGCTCGGATAACCTTATTCTTTGGAAGTGATACGGGAGACATACTAGGGGCCCTGGAATCCATCGAATCTCTCATATCATACTCACATGATGGATTATATGTACAGTATTCGTGAAGGGCCCCTGGAATTCTGGATCGGATCACTGTATCGCGATATCTCCCAGGAAGAGTCTTTTCCTAGAATAGAGGAGATTTATCATCCTTCTAGAAAGAACCCTTCCACCTGAAAGCTGGACCTGCTTTTCATGCTATCCGGCCCTTAAATTCCGATACACGTGGGGAAGCAGACTGGTTATTCAGATCCTCATTCCTATCCTGTCCTCATGAGACACACTACCTCTATCGAGCTCTGACCCCTATGAAAAGGCTCTCTCCCGAGATCCAGAGCCCGGCTCTTTACCGAGATCTAGAGCCTAAAGAGTTCTCTTCCATTGATCCAGCGCTGCTCATCCATCACAATCAATACACCGACTCGCCGAAGGAGTCAGTTTTGGGAATTCTTAAGTAAGAAGTGCCAGCGGTTCCAGATACGCTGAGGCAATACATAAAATGGATGATCCAATATACATTGATATGTCTAGAGTGAGACTTCCAGAATTGGCTCCCCTATGTCAACAACGAGCATGTCATAGAGGACTAATCAACGTATCGATTCGAGCCTGCTATTGAACACATTCAACACACTTATGGATGCATGGAGCCATGCTAATCTGCACTGCGACGAAAACGAGTTTCAGTACAAACTAAATCTCATCCGAGGCGTATTGAACGAGACATCTAGAGACGCGGACAGAATATTGGATGTGATGGGCAACGACAAGATCACGCAAAGACGCAGGTCTTGGATGCTCCTTACGGGTAGAGGAATGAACGTCATGTTTGGAGATCTCGATGAGAACTCCGAGGATGAGCTCAAGGATATGATCGATTTAAAAGCAAATGATACTCGCTTTACAGCCGACTCACTCGCGAACCAGACGGAGCTGATCGTGTCTGAGTTAAGCGAAAATTCAACGAGAGTCAATCAGTTGCATTCAGCGATATCGAAATTGGGAGATAGTATCACGAAAATAGAGCATTATTTGATGTGTGGAGATACAATCTCAATCATCCAGGGAATCAACGAATCAGTACATATTCGACGTACAAATTCTGACTGAAGCGGTACCACTTGGTTCGCAGTGCACACTATACCCGCACTTCATGCCACCTGTTTTAGTTAGAAACTCTGAGCGAATAATAGAACGTGCATCACCAGAATTCTCACGAATATACAACAATGAATCTTTGAGAGAGATCTTCAGAATTCCTAGAATTTCCGTCATTATGATAAATAGAACTTTGATCCATTTTATTTTGATCCCATTGATAAATTGAGTAGAGTAACATACTATACAAGACTTCAGCTCTACCAATCCCATAGAAAGCAGCGAACACTAAGGGAACTTTCGCAGACATATGGCCGAAACGATACTATTTTGCCTAGGACTTAGAAGCAAATACTCATATTACATTACATCATTCTAATTTGGTCGACTGTAGTACGCTTCGTGATGACATGGTTTATGAAAAGCCCAGCACCGGTCAGAAAACTTATGAATAATCCGTTATATGAAATCCAGATGTCACTGGAGAAGAATATCACGGATATCATGATGTGTGCTATGAGAATTACACAAATGGAAGAAACAAACTTGATGAGACTCCATGAATCGAATCCGTGGGTCTTCTCCACTTCGAGCGAGGAAAGATTATTTATATAATATCACGGATCTAATTACTTTTCTCCGTCGATCATCAAGAGTGGCATATTGAGATTGTCACCGGGCTGTATCGCGAGCACAACGAACACTGAATTGACCGCATCAAAATGGATTGGAATTACTGATACATCGCCTATCTTTCAAAGAATTGACATTAACATCACCCAAATGATGCAGAAAATAAAAGACAGGCTGGATCTGGAACACCTACAGGAAGCACTGAACGTTGAAATCATCGTAGAGTTGGGGAATCGCTTGCTTATCTCACCAACGCTGGGATTAGCAGCTTGAATATTACTCATACTTATCATGAGAGCGATGGGTAAATTCGAAAATCAATCTGCATGTATTACAAATACCGCACGTGAGTGCCTATGTGCAGAACGGAGGTCGCAAGCAGAACATGGCACCCAAAACACTGAAGAGGAAATTGTACCAGTACGCACATCGATTCAAGGAACACAAATCAGCATACGTCCACCCGCCACAAAAGAAGCCAAATGCAACGCTACAGGAAACCCAGGAATAGTTGGGAGAAGAACCACAAATTTGGCATGGCAACCGTCGACTCAGCATCCGACGGTTGTCGCTCGCCGCTGATCACACAAGCATCACCAAGCAGCATAGTGCAGGTGATGTATGTGCCGTCGGACTACAAAATACATCACGCACGCACGAGAAAGTGAAAATCACAGTACTCGGCAACGACCCATCACCACCATGGGCAAACCAGTATCTTACAGGAGCAACATCGATATCATGTGTTATTCTCAGTTCCAAATTTAGGTGGAGATGGCGAAAATCAATCATAGAGCCAATGGAGATCATCTTTCGATAGAACATCGTATCGTATTCTTTTTTTCTCCAGAATAAGAAGAAGAATTGATCAAGTAGATTAAATTCTGTGAAGTCAGTTGAGCTCAGGAACTATTACATTGAGAGAATCAATCACAGTAAATTGCCATGAGGATGAAGATTTATCGATGTTCAACACGGTAAATGATGTGATCAGAATGAATTTGTCAATCATTCTATGAAATCCGAAGAGATCCAACCACCTAGAAATTCAGTATCGCAAATCAGCGATGAAAGGCAGTTATCGCTATTGAGAATGATACATTAATTGCGGAAATTAGCAATTTGGAACTACAAATAGTGAGAGAATCGTGCATTCGAGTTAATGAGATGATCATCAGAACAGGCCACACGAGAAACAGCTGGAACATAGAAGCACGAATACGACCATTCACACATACCCGCAGTACCCACATCATTCAGGCAAGGATCAAATACAAACACTTGCAATACAGCATGGAAGAGATCTTCTCAGAGCTCGAAATACTCCCCAATGCGATACCCCTCCCATGGCCAGGATGTTGATTAGCTGGAATCCGCTACGTCAACAAGAGCTAGGTGACCATGCTAGTGATCGACAGGGTCTGGCGTAAAGATCGCCGCTCGCTTAAGGGGGATACCAGCGGCGTGATGACCATTCAGCGTCGGCGGAAGCGAGCGTGAGAGTCAATATCGCTCGTCTATCACACTAGACACATCACACACAATCACTCAAAACCTGGGCAAAACACACTCCTTTGCACTGGAATTTGTTCACAACACGACCCATACGCGGTGAGGGTTGCGTGAGACACGTAAGATAGGAGCCTCATGATCGCGGAGCTGCCCTTTCAAGAGCAACGCTGGCACTGAAGTCGAGACCCCCAACTCAAAATACGACAGCGAGAGCTCAACTCCAGCTTTCGCATGCAACGCATGGAACAAAAGATGCTGCCTCTGCTCCATCTTGCATACCAAAGGTAGATTACGCAGAGCAAGCAACAGTGGCGCCGTAGGAGTCGTACTAACTCATAAAACTCACAACCACCTAAACTAACATGATTCATCCACCGTTAGATGAGACAAGTACTTGCGGACTGTAATGATGATCGAATTATATGAATCTGGGAGATTTAACGACTCGCATCATGGTATTTTGAGTTTTGAGATAATCCTCAATATTCAAGTACGAGTAGTAACAGTTGATATGACACTGGTGTGGATGAAGTGTGATTTCCTTTGATGCAGAATGGGGCTATATTATAATGATTGTAAGGAAAAAAAATTGAGGATTATTGTAGAAATACTGTACACGATTACACACTCAAACACCAACTCTCTCGCACATCTCAATGATCATATCCACATATATGCGCGCACCTTTGCACGGGCGAGTTACCCATAACTCGTGAGAAACCATAGCTGCACGTGGAAGTGCAGTAATGCGGCTATAGACAGATGTCATGTGGCGGGCCTCGAGCGCATCTCAGGATGCGCTCGCATCCCATCTCATGCCATGACATCACACCTCTGATATTATTCGCGAGCCAATCGATTTATGGACCATTCAAATGATGGGAAGTTGGATTTCGCTTAGTGATTGACAAAATTTTTGTATACATTATGGTGTGAAATTCCTCCTTGAAATCCCCCGATGAATGCTCAATCAAGCCACATCAAGTTAATTTTCGGAACTACTCGGTCTTTCGAAAACGAAATTGATAAGATCTATTGATTCATCTGGCTCAATATAGTTGTGAGCTACTGTTTCTAAAATGCTTGAGTCTAAGCCTCCTGAGAAAAAAAGACCTATTCTAACATATCTACAACTCTTCTGGCCTTCAGAATACGAACTTGTGTAACTCCTGCGATAACTTGGCATAACTTCCACTCTCCTTCTAACTGATTCTTCCATAAAAACTAATGAATTATGTACTAATTGTTCAACACTGTCCTCCCTCAATACATGATCCATGATTTTATCATAAGTTTTGAGTTCATGGGCAACTACAACAAATTGTGAAAAATCACATCCCCGATCAACAGCTTGGTTCACCGATGACTTTTTCATTCCAGATAAATTCTCTGGCAAGATTATATTCACATCTATGGGCAGTTGTTTCTGTGAATCTTTAAATTCCTCTGTGACCCACTCATTGGGTCCAGACCATGGAGTATATTCCAGGTTTAACATTCTGCTGCCTAGATTTGCAGCAAATATTCCAATTTGGAATCTCCATCACATCCTTGACTGCTTTCACTGATACAGATGTCAGGAAAAATTATCACAGCTGTTGTGCAATTTGAATAGCAAGCTGTGCCAACCAAATCTATCCCTTGCAAAATACAATTTTAATTTTTTGGAAGATTTTTGATAGTATAGCATACTGGAGGGCCCCTTGATGTTCCTCAGAAAAGTGGGGATATCTTTGGGATTTCTCAAAGCTGATGAAATAGTCTGTGTATCTCAAACGTCTCTGCTGAACTGTAATCATAGTTGTCAATCATAGTAATCATAGTAGTTAATGCCGATTTGCAGCATTGAATCGGATTGGCAATTGGTCCCTATCTAATTCCGATGAACAGCATTGATCCGGATTGGATTGAGCATGGTCAATGCTGGTTTGCCGCATAGGACGTGATTGGCAATCCGTCGCCATCCAATGCCGATAATCATCATCGATCCGGATTGGAATTTGCATGGTCAATGCTGATTCGCAGCATTGAACCGGTTTGGCAATCCGCCTCCATCCAATGCCGATAAACAGCATTGAGGCGGATAGGATCGTCTGGTTTCCCAGATTCAATGCGAATTTTTGGCATCAAGGCGGATTGGATCGTCCAGTACCCCGGATTTGATGCCAATTCTCTGCATCAAGGCGGATTTGATTGCATCGATCCGGATTGGATTGAGCATAGTCAGTGCTTCATTGCAGTATGGAACCGGATTGGCAATCCGTCCCCATTCAATGCCGACAATCACCATTCATCCGGATTGTATTGAGCATGGTCAATGCCGATTTGCAGCTGTGAGCCGGACTGGCAATCCGGCTCTATCCAATGCCAATAAACAGCATTAAGGCGCATTTGATTGTCCAGTATTCCGGATTCAATGCCGATTTACGGCATCGAGGCGGATAGGTTTGCATTGATCCGGATTGGATTGAGCATGGTCGATGCCGATCTGCAGCATTGAACCGGATTGGCAATCCATCCCCGTTTAATGCCGACAATCATCATTGATCCGGATTGGATTTAGCATAGTCAATGCCGATCTGGAGCATTGAACCGGATTGGCAATCCGTCCCCAGTCAATCCCGATATCCGGGACCTTGCGGTTAGGGACCCGGATCCCCGGGTCCCTCTCCTCAGGGTCGGGCATTTTCTATGCAACCGGATGCGTCCACAGGTTGCGGATAGTGGGGCACCAGAATTTTGGTGTATTGTTGAATCAAGCAATTACAGACAAGGAGACTACACTTACAACACGAAACACTTTACACCTGCAGCGGTTCCATGAAACGAGGTATCCCGAAGGCGACTTCAAAAGAGGAAAGGTGAGACGCGGCGACCCAGAGATGGGTACCTCTACGGCTGACAATCACCGAGAGTTACAACCGTAAGGTAAGACGTGGCGGCCTGCTGATTCAGGCTCTCGTCCACTGATGTAACGTCACGGGGGGGTGGGGGGGGGGGAGGGGGCCGAGGGGACTTGTCCTCCCGAGGTCCGTATCCAACCTACAGCGTTTCGCACTTGGGGATGACTCGGGGATGGAGCTACTGCGATGCACACTGACACCAAACACACTGCACACTCTTTGCGCTGGAAGGGAATCCTCTCATTGCCGTATCCGAGCCCACTCTGGAGGGTACCGCGTTAAAACCAGTTTTTCGTTCCTGGGCCACCGGTAGTTGGGGGAGGTCGGACTCTCGCTAACAACGAGTGGAGGCTCGTCCCACACAACGGTAGGGGGGATACCCCAAATCCCGCTCCTATAGTCAGTGCCGATTGGTGACCGGGGGGACCATGACGTAGGGTGCGGGGGTTGGCACGACCAAGGCCACCGGACTGTAGGCTCGGTCGGCAAGGGGGAGGATTCAGGAACAGAGGACCGGTGCTGGATAGGGCGGATAGGTGTGACCACCAACACGAACACATACACAAGAAGAAGGAGGGAGTATAAAGAACAAAATGGCAGAAACATCTACGAATTCGAAAGGCGTCGGAATGAAACTGCCAATTGGGTGTCCCGCCCAACTCACACCAGCTGAGGAGCAAACCGGTGATCAAGGCGAGACTTGCGGAGAGCGAGCACGGAAGGTTGCATCCAACAGCAACAACAACAGTCGCTCACTCGGAGGTGAGCTGATAGAGAGATGGGGAGGGATAGAATCTCTGGACAAAGAAGAGGACCAGCTGATTGCAGACATCCAGGTCCACCTCAAGGAGATGAAACACACCTCCGACACAGTGAACAACACACCGAAGGCAGTCAGGAAGGAGCTGTCTGAGCTGATGCTCACTGTCAAGAGGCTGATAGGCGTGAAAAGGCAGAACGAGACCCTGCGAAGTGAATTTGGCGCCCTACTGAGGTCCGTTGTGAGTCACATGGGCTCATCACCTCAAGCAATCAGTGCTACCTCGGCCCACTCACTCACCAGCGCGGTCATTGCTAGGCCATCGACGAGCGACTGCACGCCTCCAGAGAGCAGCAAGAGGAAGAAGACCTCTCCACCGTCAGTGAGCGGGATGGAGAAGGAAAAATCGAGGAGGGAAGACCTCCGAATACGAGTGGAAAGGATGGAACAGCACACACCCGCTTTTTCTACACCGAGCTCGCAACCAGAGACGCCCTCCTCGGGGAGGAGTCGCGTGAGTGTTGCGCCAACAGTTGACGGCGAAACGAAGTGGGGAACTTACCGGAAACGCGGGAGGCACAAGAACAAGAATCCACCGAAGGAAAAGAAGGAGGCGATCAAGATCAGGCCACGACCCGATGCTATCATCGTGAAGACGGGCTTTGCAACATACGCGAAAACTCTGAAGGCAATGAAGGCCAGGGTTGATAGCAGTTTTGCTGCCGGCAGCTTCAATAAGGTGAGGGAAACGAGATCTGGCAAGCTGCTCATTGAACTGCAGAAAGGAAAGAAGTTAGCTGGAGTCAGAGACGAGATAGCGGCTGCTCTCGGCGACGATGCGACAGTTCGAGAGCTACACCAGACGGTGGCACTCGACATCCGGGATATCGACCTTGAGACCACCAGGGAGGAAGTAGCCAAGGCTGTCATAGACGCCCTACCAGATGGCAATGGCGGGGAAGTCGAAGTAGAACCTTTACGTCCGGCCTACAGGGGTACGCAGCTTGCTGTTGTCGTGCTATCGGCGCTTGCAGCCAAGCCATTGCTGCAAAGCGGCAAAGTCAGGATCGGGTGGGTGAACGCCCGAGTCCGGGAGAGGATCGCAGTACTGCGGTGCTTTAACTGTCTTGGTTACAAGCACGTCGCAGCCAACTGCAAACTCGAGGGGGAGCAAAAGCTTTGCTTCAATTGCAGCGAAGAAGAGCACCTCGCAGCAACATGCACCAGGCCACCCAGGTGCATACAGTGCGAGAAGCTTGGCGTAGCTCCCGACCACGTTTCTGGGGTGACGGGCTGCACCGCCTTCCAGCAAGCTCGAGGCCGAGGGAGACTTGCCTCCCGGGAGAAGAGAGGTAGCAATGGTGAACTTCCTCCAGGCCAACCTGAACAGGAGCGGACGCGCGTACGACCTACTTGTGTTCGACGCAGCAAAGAAGAACATCGATGTGCTCCTCATCTCCGAGCCGCAAGTGAGCTCAGACTTCGCGGGGGCGACTCATGACTTTAGCCGGAGAGCAGTCGTCCAGATACTGAACAAGAATCTACGGGAGACTGTACCACCTGAGAGCGGACATGGTTTCGTGAAGAGAGTCGTCGACGGCGTGGCTATTCATAGCTGCTATTACTTGCCCAACGACCCCATAGAGATCTTTACCCGAGAACTGGACGCCCTCGAAAGAAGCGTGAGACAATGCACGGGGCCTGCGATCGTCGCTGGAGACTTCAACTCCAAGTCACCAGCTTGGAGCGGGGGACCCCACGATCAAAGGGGCTCTCTTGTGAGCGATTTGATGGCTTCCCTGGGGCAAGTCATCGTCAATGAGATCGGTCGCACGACCTTCCACCGGTTAGGAGCATCGTCAGTACTGGACCTGACAACTGTGAGCCCCCAGTTGGTCCGGCGAGTCACTACTTGGATTGTACTCGACACGGAGACACTCAGTGATAATCAGCATATCCAGTTCACCCTCGGAGGCATCAGCACGGAGGTACGAGCCCCGCCCCTCACGGGCTGGATAGTGAAGGAAATGGATAGCGAGAAGTTCAAGGAGGCAATCCTCGAGTCTTCGAGCACTTTGACAGAGGATGCCAGCCCGAGTGACGCGGTTGACGTGGTCACGAGGATGATCACTGCAGCCTGCGACGTATCCGCGCCTCGTAAGAGACAACCCAGAAGGAGGCGCCAACAAGCATACTGGTGGACCTTGGAAATCGCGGAACTGAAGAAGGACGCGAACGCGAAGCGCAGGCGCACGCAACGCTCAAGGAAGAGACGGCCTTCTACAGCCGATGCTGACGCAGAAACCTACAGGCAAGCGAGAAGGAAGCTCCGGTACGTGATTTGGAAAAGGAAACAAAGATGCTGGCGAGCGCTCTGCGATATGGTCAACGATGACCCGTGGAGCACGCCCTAAAGAGTAGTAATGAGCAAGCTGTGCTCGCAGCTCGGCTCCTCGGCACCGACGGATAGGGCTACTCTCCTCAAGATAGTCGAAGCACTGTTTCCAAAGGGGCAGGCTAGAATCAACTTCCCGGACCCAGTGGCGGAGACGATCCCGCCATTCGATGAGGCCAAACTTCGGTTCGCAGCAAGGAGATTGAGAAATGGCAAGGCACCAAGGCTGGACGGGATCCCCAACGAGGCCTTGAAGCTTGTCGTAGAGTCGAGACCGCTGCTGATCCTCGAACTCTTCAACAGATGTCTTATGTTGGGATCGTTCCCTAGGCAATGGAAGCGCCAGAGGCTTGTCCTCATACCAAAAGGGAAGGGCAAAGATCCCAACGCAGCATCGTCGAATAGACCCCTGGGTATGCTCGAGAACCTGGGGAAGCTCTACGAGAGGATGATACTAAACCGTCTCGAGAAAGCGTATAAACAGAGTGAAGGACTATCGCCTGAGCAGTTCGGGTTCCGGAAGGGTCTTAGCACCCTCCACGCCATCCAGGCGGTGCAGAGCGCCATGGAGAGGACGTTTAACCTCACCCCTAAGCCTGGAGGATACTGTGCCATCGTACTATTGGACGTGAAGAATGCTTTCAACTCCGCGAGTTGGGAGTGGATATACAGGTCACTCGAAGGTCGCGTTCCTGGGTACCTACTCACAATAGTGAGCGACTATTTCAGAGATAGGTCTGTGGTGGTGATCCCGACGAGGGCAGAGTTGAGATAAAACTCTCAGCAGGGGTTGCTCAGGGCTCAGTCAAGGGCCCATTCGACTGAAATGTCCAGTACGATGATCTGCTGAACATGGAGCTCCCAGGGAACGCGGAGTTTGTCGGAAACGCAGATGACGTTGCTCTTGTAGTGGTAGCCCAGGACCCTATCGAACTTCAGGACGTGACGAACGAATGCCTGGAACTCGGGGTAACGTGGATGGCTG
>JAPYYZ010002692.1:0-13537 GCA_030522705.1 Eretmocerus eremicus | reverse complement strand
TTTAACGAATTTTATTTACAGATGATCAGCACAGTTGTAATATATGTAATCATTTGTATGCAGTTTTAAGATTCTGATGAATAAAGTTAAATAAGAAGACCAAAAGAAAATTAACAATTATATTTATTCAAAAATTCCCTCTCGATATAAGCCTGTTGAAGTCAATTCTCACCCAATTGAAGTAAGATTGACTCTTCTTGAGTAATATCTGATTACAGTGAAAGACTTCTCAACTTCATGTTAGCATGATAGTATTCTACATCTAAAAGCAACCGTGACTCTACTTGATACCTATGAAATCTTTTTCAAGAATAATACAACAGGGTCCAAAGCATCTCGTTTTTGCGTGTTGCTTATTTGTTGCCTTATATAAGTTGGTTTTGTGATTGCCCTTGGATAATTTGTCCTCCAAGTGTCCTCCATCCTCCATGTTTCATTCACAGTCCCGCACCAATTGGAAGAAATCCATTTCCAAGGAGTGTAATTGGACAGAATTACATAAACCCTCCACTTTTACACCTTTCTAATAACAGGCTGAACGAGCAAAGGTACTGGTTCACTTTTGAGGAATCATTCGTCGCCACTGAAAGCGCGTGGTGATGAGTTACTCCATTATCATCAAGTTAAATAGCTATGGAATGTGCTCGGAATGTTTATTCCATAACTTTCCGACCTGGTTCATTTCTTCCATCCGTTACTTGAGAAATATCCCTCAACCTCAACGACGGCACACATAATATCAAATAGTAAAATAGTCTCCAGGGTCAAAGATAACTCTTCCGCCTAAGTATTCTTGCATAACGCAATTTACCAAAATGAGATACTTGAAGCATCCATTTACAACAACATTGATGCTGAGCTTTCTTTTTGGAGCCGATGTTGTACAATATCCAGCTGGAAAACCATACCGGATGCTTAGTATCACATACTCTTCAATATTCTTCCTGTTGTATGTGATTCTTTCTCAACTCTTAGAGCCGACGATACAAACGATTTTACAAAATACTTCACATCAGTCACTCTACAAAGGAAATGAGATAAATCTGAACTTTTTCGTTGCATCCTTCTTCATCATTCTGGGATGGCTCAGACAGAAGGTAATCATGCGAATTTGAAGCAAAATCAATTGTCACATATTGCTGTGCGATGATCTGAGCCCACAAGCCAAGCTAAAAGTTTTTGCATTCATTCTTTACTCAAGCCACGATCTATTATGTCTATCTGCATTTCTATGATATTCACCATTCTCTTCAGACTCATCTATAATGTAAATCAGCTTCATCGGGATGTAGAGCGAGGACAGTTGGAAATTTTTCATCCGTGTTTTCACGGGGTTCAGAATGTTTCATCAAAATGATAAATACAATTTGCAACATTATTTTCTTTCTACGTAACCACCTCATGATCAATCTCAGAAAATAAAAGGATAGCTTCTGTCGCACTCTTGACATGCAATATGTTCCAAATCGATTGAAAAAACAGTAAAAAAATCTATTTTAAATCTGTTTATATAATTAATCCCACAAATAAGAATGATCAAAGTTACCGTAAATTGGGATGACTTCGGCCGCTTTTTGATTTTGCTCCAACTTTTGACTGTATTATTCTAGAGGATCTTGCAACGACTCATTTGGAAGCTATAGGCCGTATTTTTAAAATGGGCTACCGTAGAGTGCTCTAGAATAAACCAGTCTAAAGTTAGAACAAAAACAATAAGTGACCAAAATCATTTCAATTCAATGTAATTATTCAGCTTTTGCGTAGAGGTTCGGTCGTTGATTAGTTTTGAATTTTTCTCACAATTCACTCTCTGTGAAATAAGGTTTCAATGGATAAGGGAGGCTGGAGTTTCAATGCTTACAGGGTTTGTCTGACTGTTACGAGGAAGTATCAAAGATCAATAGGTTGACCAATTCAATAGGAATATCTGAGGGGAATTCAAGTCTAGTAAAGAATGAAGTGAGATTCATTTTGAGCCTTCTAATGTTCATCTTGTTTATGCTCGGTGGACACTCGTATTTAAATAAAATCGAGTTTGTATCCTGGCATGAGACAGTCGCCGTAACTTTTATTATACTCTATCCATACAATCAGATGATACTCATGATTGCATCATTCGTCAACATCATGAGGTAATATGAATCTATCTTTGCAAAAGAACATGTTGGGATTTTTGGAAGTAAGGATTCTTGATTATTTAGATATGCGAGATATAAATTCGCACAGTCAAACCATATTTTGAGATCTTTGATGACCAGCACAAAAGATTCATCCCAGCACAAGAAAGCAATGGAAGGATTTGTCCACAAGCGAAGGCATTTGAAATTTCAGACCATAAAAAGTTTAGGAAGAGACTATTTTTTCATCATATCTAGCGTAAAGTAAGTATACAGTAAGAACCGACTCTAGCCCTTAACTGTCACACTTCAAAATCCATGTTTCAATGTCCCTCAGGGTTTTTTTTCTACCTATGAGGACTTGAATGTGTCTAGACTCTTCTTAAAGTTAGTTGAAAATTTTGGAGTGATCCGCGAAAAGCTCTCGGAGGAATGTCAATTATAGTGCAAGTATACTCTGATTGCACTATAATCGGGGTTACTCCAAGAGCTTCCCGCTGATCGCTGTAAAAGTTTTCACAGTGATGCATTTCGCCAATACGCAAAGCCGTCTGGAGCTATATTTTCGAAATATTGTATAGCTTTATTTAAAATGAATTGGTCATTATTGTCGGTAAAGTAGAGCTTTGACATGCTCTTAAAGAAGGGCTGTGGAACATGATTGAAGGCATCAACCTAAACATTTCGCTGCTGGAGTAAAACAAAAAAGCCTACGTTTCATATTGGTTGGGAGAGCAACGAGGAAAGAAAAATAAAGAGAAAATCAGTTATGGTGGGAACTGACCTGAGCCGACGACTGCAAAGCTTCTGTCGGAGAGGGCAAAATATGAAAAATCCAACGCGTTTCAAACATGAAAGACAAAGTAATGCCTCACACAACAAAACAGATACACTAATTCTCCGGAAGTGTGTATTGCTTGTCATGAAAGTCAAGTTTTATCATCCCAACCCACGATTCTCCGATCTTTGGTGTTGAATAGCACATCACCAACACTTTCTTCTAGCGAGAAAATATCTCGAATCGTTTCAACAAGACTGCACCTACTCTTGTCCTTGCCATGAAATATTTTTTGAATTTGCAGGATAATCCATCTTCGTTTACTAGCTTTGTGCCGCCGTGCAGAAGCTACTGAAGGATTTTGCATTCTTGTATTAACGTGTGTTGGCTTTTTTACGGTAGTTTTTGATGTTTACAAAATGTACCGTTCCTATGAATCAGCCGAGGATATAAACTCTATTTGGATTGTAAATTTAGTATTCAAACAAGGCAACTCCCTTATATTTCATGCAATCACTTGGTTATTACTGTGCTGGGCATGCAATTCAGTTTGCGAAGAGGTGAGTAATATTTTCGATCCTTCATATCTACCTTGCACAATGATGATGAGATCATCAAAGTCATTCAAATCGAGATATCGTACGCCGGGGTTACTTTGGCGCACTAATAATAAACGACTCCAACTACGTCTTGTAGCTTCGTCGGACATGACTGCGGAGTCTTGCAAAATAATAAAGTTCATTTTGAAAGCCATGGAGAATCGAGTCAAGTCCGGCACAGAAGCAAAATGTAGAATAGTTAAAAAAGCCCAAGGAGTAGGGTCTGCTCTAGTTCACTCTCCTTCAAATGTCGACAGTATGAATAAGAGCCATAAGAAGAATACTCTCCGATGAGTTTTTCTCTCAACAGATCAAAATGAACTTTATTTTGCTTTCTCAAAAAGGAAGTCTCGTATTCAGACCACTTGAATCTCCCTGTCCCCATCATCTTTCTCATCTCCCCCGAACACGCATTCACCCGAAATAAATTTTGAAATACGTATTCTTCATCTACTCGACGAGAGCTTTCCATTGCTCAATTTTACCCAGATTATTTCCAAAAATGCCGATAATCGAAAGTATCTTATTGGACCTCCGTGTTCGTGTGAATGTATGTAACTACATTCTTTTGCACTTCATAACTTTTACAATTTTCAACTTCTTAGTTCCAAATTTTACATGCTTCTTTATGACCATCATCCCGAGACCACATTCTATAACTTTTTCAATGACAATTTGTTGAAGTATCACTATTTCAAATCTGAAAATTTTATGCAATGTAATATTTCACATTCCTTTGTACTCCATAACTTTTACTTATTTCAATGTTTCAATTATATACTATGAAGGGAATAATAATAAGAATTAGTTTGATGGAAAAGGAAAATGTTTTGGGAAGTATATGAGGATATACATTTATAGAACAAATACTGACATATGAAAACGCTTTGGCTTTGAGAAAGCATTCTGCTAATCTCTGTTAGCAGAGTATTGGCACTCATTTTGACCGCGACTTTGTCACCATTTTTGACCCCAGTTATGACCTAAATTCTTACCCGGTTCCCGACGCCATTTTTACCCCACTTTTGACCCCAATCCTGTCACCCATTTTGACCCCAGCTTTGACCCACCTACAACCCCAATTTTGACCCCATTTTACCCAAATTTTGTCACCCATTTCGACCCCGATTTGGTCACCCGTTTTTACCCAATATAGGCACCCATTTCGACCCCGATTTTGTCACCCGCTTTGACCCCAATTTTGTCATGCAATTTGATTCCGCTTTTGTCACCCATTTGACCCTGATTTTGTCACCTATTTTGACCTTCGTTTCGACGTGAATTTGGTCACCCATTATGACCCCGACTTTGACCCCAAATTTGAACCCAGCTTTACCTCCATTTTCATCCACAGTTGTGCCCACATTTTTTACCCTAATTTTGTCACCCACTTTGACCCCGATTTTGTCACCCGTTTTGACCCCAATTTTGTCACTCTTTTTGCCGTCAATCTTGTCACCTATTCTTACCCCGATTTAATCCCATTATTGTTACCCGTTTTGACCCCAATTTTGTCACCTTGTTTGACCCCATTTCCGACCTCATTTTTTACCCCAGTCCTGTCACAAATTTTGATCCCGACTTTGCCCACAGTATTGAACCCAACTTTGACCCCATTTTCATCCCTATCTTTGACACCAATTTCGTCACTCATTTCGACCCCGATTTGGTCACCCGTTTTGGCCCCAATTTTGACACCGATTTTGTCACCCGCTTTGGCTCCAGTTTTGACCACAATTTTGATCCTATATTTGACCCTAATCTTGTCACTCCCTTGACCCCATTTTGTCACCCATTTTAACCCCGATTTTGACCCTTGAGAATGACGAAAATTAGTTTGATGGAATAAAGCAAATATTTTGGGAAATATATGAAGATGTGCATAAATGAGAAAAATATTGATATTTTAACACTTTGAAAAAGCATCCTGCTAAATTCTTTTGGCAGCGTATTTCAGAATGGACCAATGGCCCGATAACCAAACTAATACCAGCTTACGCTGATAGTTTTATCAATGTTTGCAATTCAATACAGAAAACCAATAATGAATCTATGAATCAGCTGAGATAATTCCTCTTCTAGTCTACTGCATGTGGAGATATAATTTCAGAACTCTACGATGAGCCTTCCATGAATGAATACACAAAATGTGCGGTGAGATGAATTTATATATACGTATAAATTACTTATGTTATCTATTCATTAAATGTAGGGTCTAAGACTATCATGATTCTGTTCGCTCATATGATTACAGATACGCAATTTTCTCGCAGAAATGATTCAAAATAAGCTGAAATCAACAGCGTGCGGCTTTTACCCCCTAGATTTCTCTCTCATACACATTGTAAGAAATTAAAAATTGTTCAAACAATCCATCAGACCTCTGAATCCGATTACTCAAGATTGAAAATTTTTCAGCTCATCAGTGATCTAGGAACGTATTTAATAATCTTATTCCAAGTGAAATCCGTAAAATTCAAATCTATTGCCATTCAAGTTCTAAATAATACAGTGACAAATTCAACATCTTAATTCTTGTCGAATCTAAAGTAATAAATGAGACCGGTAGAATAATATTTTCCTATACTGGTGCATCAAAAATCTGTTCACCTCATACCGAATGACTCGTTCAGTCCCAAACCAAAGAGACAGCGAACGGCATTTTATCCGCGTATCATTAGTACATTATGCACCGATATGAGCGTTGCGGCTGCTTTAGGGCACGAAAATTCATTTTCTCCTGGTACAATGAGGGAGGAAAATATATACCTCGTTCCTCAAGACAGTCAACGAACGAAGTTCATCTTTTTTTGGAAACAGTGTGGCCAACAGAGAGACGTCGCCACTAACAGGACATGGATTTTCATGAAATTCTTTACGCAGATTCCTCGTTGTAAAATGAAATTCGTGTGTGCTGCTCTTGCAGGCAATTTGCTCTTATTTTCTCGAAAAGTTTGCCGAATGTTGAAAAGTATCCATGCTTGTGGTTCCAGAAAAGTTCACTAAATTGTCAATTTTTCCGCCATGTGTATCACTCGATGCTTCAAAAACCTACTCCAACAGATAGCCAGCAAAATTGTTCTTAAAATGATCAATTGCAAAAATCAATTTGGCAAAATTCAACCTATAAGTTGAAGGTCTTGGGGTGTATATTGTGAATTTAACCATGGCAAATATTCGCCAGTATCATCGACTTCAAACTACCGGAACTTGGTTTGAAATTCACCGAACTATGGTGCAAGCATACTCCAATTTCACTATAGTCAAGATTATTTCAAGAGCTTTCCGCGATCGGTTCAAAATTTTACATAGGGGCGTATCCTGCCAATACGCAGTTCAGATTGGAGCTTTTTTTGAATTATCATTTTATTTTATTTTGAATCAATTTATGACGAATGTCGGTAATGTAGAGCTTTTACATGACCTTAATGCACGCACGCAGAAAATTGGGATCTAATCATGCCGAAAAATTTTAAGAAATCGGAACTCGTTCCGTATAACTGGGTTTTTTTCTCGGTGTACAGAGAACTTGTTCGATAAAACTGAGATACGCGTGTAACTTATTTTACAAGAAGGTTCGGGAGACTTTTACCGTGAGGAAACGTTTACCAGAATCCATTCCCCCAAAGGTGGGGCTCTCTCTTCGTAAGCACTAATTTTCATCCCGGTCCGCGTGTAAAATTGCCACTCTGCTCACGCCATATCAAAAACACAATTTCTTCGAATAGTGTGCGGGAAACGACAACTTTCCACCCTTTGTGGATCGGCAGATTTGTGCTTTCGTTGCCCTGAGGCTGAAAACCAGAATCCGCATCAACTTGCATAAGTGCTTAGCACGAAGAACCAAACTTGGAGCACTCGCTTCGCTCGGGCTATAGCGTTGCACCCTCGTGCCATAATTACCGATTCACAATACGGTAGGATCATCGTTGCGGCGCAAAATTTAATCGATTATTATGAGTTGACGACAGTTGATGACGTCTCGTGAGTAACTTCCTGTTTCACGCAAGAGTGCCCAAAAAGAGATTTATGCATTGCATGGGGATTGATCATTTCACAAACGATCTGTGAGCTGTGGCAATAGACATTTCTAGAAAAAGACATTTCCTTCTTTTTCTGGTCGAGATACTCGGAGCCAACAGCTCTTAGGGAATCATAGTTTTCAGGGGATGAATAGAAGATGAGGTGTTTCCTAAAATAAAGTACGTGTGGTCTGTATCGTATAACTATGAACAGAACATTCACTGTTCCCCGTGAAACATATGACGTAGGAATTAGTCACACATTAGATGACTACGCTCATAAATTAAATTCAGAAACTGATTAAATGTACCAGCAACCATTTTCCTTCACAATCATTTTCTTTTCACCGAATGTATCGTTTTCCAGGGAGATAGTTTGCCTCTAGGCTATTTAGCCCACTTCTTTTGATGAGAACAGAATTACAGCTAACATCGAGTAGCCAATAAGTATAATGGATATCGATGCGTTCCACATCAATGTCACACGCAAACTTGCACGAGACATAGGTAGCAATGTATTTCCCATTATTATCTAATTATAATCTTCAATAATGCGCTAACTACGCAAGTCATCAAATTTGATATCATAGCGTACTGAAAACTATCCTGCAATGTTTGCGAGCGTTACTCGGGTAACAATCATTATTATCCCAAGAAATCAGTACCATTATACTTGGAGAGTACTTTGCAGAGGTCATCTTCTTGGAATTGAAGCAGAAGTCAACATTCATTTCATATAAAATGAAAGAACGTTACGCCGTCAGATAATTATGATATAAAAATCTCATATATGACTGAAGATATTCATATTATAGTTGAAGATTCTAATAACTGGGAATTAGAATCTATTCAGTTCGCAAGATGGAATTGGATGCCAGTCAAACAGCCAAAGCTTTTCTACCTCTTAGCATTATGAATTGGATCTTCGGTGTAGGAATTATTCAATATCCTCTAGGGAATCCTCGACCCATTTTGAGTCTGCTAAATACAGTCACTCATCTTGGAATTTACTTGTCACTCGCTACTTGTGCTTATACGAGTATAGTGAGACCAACAATTAGCAATTGCTTGGATATCTTGGTTCGACTTCTGTTTTTCTCTCACAACGTGATGGTGGTGAGCACTGTGGTTCTGGGATGGTTTCGAAGCAAGGTAAGACATGAGAAAAGTAAAAAAAGGCGATTGATTTTGATGCCCAAAATCTGATATCTAAAAGTAAGTTTCCCAGCTTGCGTACTGTAGCCAACTTGCCTTTACATGCAAAATCCACGAATAGACGCCTCTTGACCTTCCCCGTCATCTTTTTCATGTTTGTCCCCTCAAGAAATGAGACATTTAGTAATAGTTTGGATCGATCGAAAACGGCTTTTACGTTTGCTAGCTTTATATGAGATTCAGCGGAAAATGGGATTTTTTGGGGCCAATAATGTCCACGGGTATGATTTAGATCGAAAAGTTATTTCAGCCCCAAATGAGTTTCGGGTAGTTAACAGAGTTGATTCTGATATGTTGGGCATCCGAAATAAGTATCCAGAGTTATGTATCTTTACATGAATCTTTAGGAAAAACTACGGCATATTTTAAGGGCCCGAGAGAGGGACGGAGTTGACAGAGGCGGAATTGACATTTTGCCTTAAAAATGCTCTCACAAGTCGAGGATTAATCGTAGACTTTTTTCGCGCATATTTCACCTAATCCCACTCAATACTACGCAAAAATACGCTTACTTGATGGTTCGATTCCAAGATGAGCTCAAGTGCATTAGCTTCATACAAACGCAACCTGCATTTTATAAAATCAGTCGATGATTGTGAATCACTAATAACCCGTTAAGCAGTAGTGGGTTAACCCGTTCACTTTAGAACTGACTTCCAGCACGTGCAATAACTTTCTGATGGTCAAAACATTGAATACTAGGACCAAAACTTTAAAAAATGTCAGAAATAGCGAATCGAAAATTGTCGGTTCTTATTCTTTTCCTCAAAAATGAAGACTTATTGGAACTCCATTCATACGCCAATTTAAAATAACAATGTCGAGAGAGTTCCCTGAATTTTTTCAGATTTGTCCATGCTTCCATCAAAAGTTATCACGGAATATTCAAAATAGCACTTATCCAGTGTATTGGACACCGAAAGTCAATGGATTAATACAGTGATATAATTTCTTGTGGAAAATTTCATATTCATAGGGTGTGCGTGAGTGCTTAGCAAAAGCGACAGAAACGGAGGATTTGATGATAGCAATTGGAATCCAGAGAGATTATAGAAAAATCCTCAAATGCCAAATTGGAGCGATATTTCGTTCTCTGTTATTCATGTTGGCCGTCATAACAATCAATGCAGCATTAGTAATCATGCGAGGATCATCGGATGACAATAACTTCTTCGTCACCATAGTCGTATCTTATCCTGTCGTCATCATGTTTGTTGCAGACACTACATTTCTCTCCATAGTAAGGTATAAGTGACTTTCTGAAATATTGAATAAAGTGCATACTATGCTCACTTGAAGTATTTAATTTGACAGATGCATAGGTGTCAAATTCGGTGACCTAAACGAATTTCTAAAGTCTCATTTGATGAGTACACCGGATTTTCCTCAACACAAGAGAATTGTCAAGGAAATGTTAGACGATGAAGACGAATTGAATGATCGAATAAGAAACAACAGACACAAGAATATGAAATTCACCATTGCTGTCTCAAAGTAATCTAAAATTCATTTTCCTAACGAGCCGTGCATTCGATCACTAATTGTCTGGAAAATTCAAGCACTTGGTTGAAGATCGATTAGTGGTTGAATTTTCACCAAAAGTTTGAATTTTTCGGTCAACTAGTCTGCTGTCCGGTGCAAGAATTCACGTATGCTACATTTTGTCGAAATTGACATAAAAGTACCCTCACATGGATCTCATTGAGCCCTGCCTGATGGTACTCGCGAAATCTTCAGATGAAGTTTATTTATTTGAATAAAAAATAGAGATGTTTACGAATCCTCAGAAACAGTGTTGTAATACTGGCCAAGACTACCATAAGTGATAAGTACTGAACAAGAAAAATAAGCGACCACATACAATATGTTTGCCAAGTATGAGACCAGCATTGGCACCTGCCAATACCGTAAACTTAAACCAATTTATTGACGTTTTTGGCTAGAATTTTTGACAGTAAAGACAGTACATCTTGAATCACCTACTGAACCGACTTCAGAAAAATATCAATTCTCACGCGTTGATCAAATTTTTTTTGGAATCAGCCAAAATATTACGTACAAAAATAACTGCGTTGGTAAACATTTTTAATTATCATATGAATCTTACGTACAGCTGTGAGTCATTACGTAGTTGTTACTGCACAATTTAATTCATCAGTTACCGTGTCTATTCTTAACTTTCATATCCAGTGAATATCAAAATAATAAATTCACGGCTGCAAACTACAGTGTAATAAGTCCATTTCTAATTTTTGTTCCATCAAGGAAATTCATTCAATTACATTCAGGTGAACGATGAATTTGTATGATGGCGAAAGAAGATTCCCCGTGACGGGACGACTTACGATTTAGCGATTTTCAAAGACCCAAATCGAATTTTCAAAAGTCAAAAGTGGACTTATTCCACTCTGGTTTGCAGCCGTCCAAATGTTGCAAAAAATTAAGATCCTCCCAAGCAATTATAGATTCCTTTGTAGGTCGATTGGGGTAGCTTATAACGACATCAGTTATTAAAAACATGAAAACTTTCAACAATTCTTCGTCGCTCGAGAATTTTTAAGATTATAGCGGTGGCTGTACGTTAAAATTTCTCATAGTTCCTTCAAGTTTTTTACAACCAGGTTCCACTGTACTTATACTTTTGACTGTGTTTCAAACGAACATTATGTCTTCAATATGATGCATGTATGCATGACAAACTATATAAGTCATGATTATCAAGCTCGGAATCACTCTTCTTGCAAATATCATTTCCACAAATCCAGCTTTCATTCTAAAATCGTTCTCTCCCCCTTTTTCCTGAAAACTATACGCATGAATTCCTTTGACGAATTCGAGGAGCATCAAGATCTAACTATTCAGGTGCTAATCCTTTGCACGAAACGTATTTCAGTCCCTATCAGATTCACATTGAGGGGAGAGTGGGGTAAGATTGGCATGCCTAATTGAAACAGGTAATTGGTGTAGAGAGATAGAACATTGACAGGCCTGAGCGAGTTGCAGTGGAAATACTTGTATTCATCCTAAGATATGGAAGATGAAATTTTTGTCATTAAATTCGTCGCGATAGGCAATTATCTAAGAAATACCTTTCTTTTCAGAAAAATCCATACGCAGCTAATAGAAACAGGGAAGAGAATCAATGATACTTACGGATTACATATACTCATATCAATAATCACTGCTTTCACTTTAGTAACTGGGAAATTGTACGTCGCATACGTAATTCTAGTCGATCTCAATCTACCTCGCAAAGCCCGATATGCATCAATATTTTCATTGTTCATATGGATATCATATTATGTCACTAAAGTTTGGTATTTTAGCCAAACATGCAATCGATGTATGAAAGAGGTAAGTGAGTTCAAGTTGCACTAACAAAGGAAGCACCAACCTTGCGGTCATGGAATTCTATGAAACTTTGGGATTTGGCTTCTGATCCAAAATTATTGGACATGTGTCTTGGCGTTTTTCAGAATGCGACTTCCTTTTCGAGTTACAGCATGGCAAAATATAATGACTTTGAGCTATTTCTCGCTGATTCTGATGAAGAATCAGTCATACCTCTTCATCATATTCTCGCAAGCTGTTATCATACCTTACTAGGCAAAGTATCCGTATTAACAGCTTGGGAACTCCCTACGTAAAGATGAAATAACAGAAACAGACTGATTTTTTTCTTATTAAAAACAGTGTAAATGCAAGTGAAAAAGGAGGCCGCATTCTGAAAAACGCCGAGACACGTGTCGAATGATTCAGTACCAACAGCAAAATCCCAAAGTTTCATGAAAATCGATGACCAGCGTTTTCCTTGTAAGTAAATCATGGGCCGTGTAAATTGCAATTTCAACTTTGGCCTCAACTTTAGAGTTCTTTTTAAATTAATTTAAGTGCTCGATCAATATGATCGGGTATCTATTTATTACTCGCGGGAGATTCAAATCATTAAATATATCTGATCGGCCTTTGCGAGTCAAGTTATATATCAGCTAAATTCCCGATTTTTTCAGGTAATTTGCTGGCTTTATCACATATCGAAATGGATCCCTCCACTTCTACGTGTGCACTTTCTAAGCCTCGTATGGTTGCGACGATGCATCGAAGACCTGTCGAGGTGAAGAACATATGGAAATAAGGTGCTAAAGCAGCTTAGCAAGCCTCGCAAGCAGTCAAATTGGACTGCGATTCATATATAAAGGCGCTCAAACTCTTCGGCACTCGGCCACTCAGGCCAGTGCGTCGGGGACTAACCTTGACAAGATCCTCCATCCCCTTGGCGAGTTAGATCTTGCAAGGAAAGGCGAAACGCTATATATGTTTCTCATCTCGCCTTCGTAAAAAGTCTCTTTCTTTCAAAATCCTTTCGATGCATCCTCGCAACCATACGAGGCTCGGAAGGTGCACATGCTGAAGTGGAGTGAGCCATTTCTATATGTGACAAAGACAACTAATTAGCTTAGAAAAATCGGCAAATTAGCCAATATCATTTTACTCGCAAAGGCCGATATCATGAATTCAGAGTTCTTTTGACCCATAATTCTTATAATTCTATATATTTTGAATGAATTCGGAAATATTTGATAAATTAGGGTACATACCCGGGTAAAAATGGATGTACAATTTTTGTACGTGATTATAGGTTTCCGAACCCTATGATCATACATATATGAACACCTATGACATAGAACCAACATTTATAGCTTGTCATAAGTTTTCGAAAGGATATCCATAATTTTCCGTTCGTTCTCATAGAAAATCCTCGTGAATTTCCACAGTGGCCAACTATTCGCCGCAAACTCGGCCGCT
>JAPYYZ010002691.1:0-13410 GCA_030522705.1 Eretmocerus eremicus | reverse complement strand
CTCATTGAATACAGCTTCACTGTACGACAAGTCATTCTGTAAGAACGAATTAAATTGATTCAGATACCCGAGATTGGAGCTACAAAATCATAGCTGTTTTTGCTCGCATAGAATATTATGATAGATGGGCTTGAAAAAAAGTTTGACGCCCGTGTACCGAACTATATTTTTTGACAATTTGTGTCCCTGTAGCCAAGATTAACGTTGAGGCCAAAAGGTCTTCCAGCAAAGGCTTCAGATGGGATAAACGAATAGAAGAACGTGGCTTCGTGGTCTGGTTTCACAATCTTGTTGTATGCAATTGTTGAGAAGTTTTGGATGTAGAAACTGAAGTCCATTGGGTAACGGAATGAGGTATTCACAGTCTCAACTACGAAGTCTACCTCACCCTTATTTTTGAAGCCAATCAAAAATTCAACAGGCTTACCAGCAGGCAATTCTGTAATCATGGAGGAGGATTACATTTCATGATCCATAATTTGAACAAATACATTTGCATACCAAGATGCTGTTTCATTTTGTAACAACTGAACTGCTTACCAAGGGTCGACAATGGATTGTAGATTGGTGTAGTAAAGTAGATTATGGTATCTGCATCTTTTGATCCAGTACTAGGTTTTTCAACCTCTGGCTCATCTTCTCCAACCACACCGCTTTCTTCTTCTTCGACTTCAACATCATTTGCATCCTCGTCTGGGACTGCTGCTAAGACTGCAATAGAGAATAGAATGAATAAGTTAGTTATGGTGCAGGGTGATGGATTTGAGTTGTTCCATCATCAGAAAAGTACAATGATGAGCAGACTGGAATGTCAGAGATTGCTAACCGTAGGGACTCCATATGACCGAATCAAAATCATGTTTGACTAGAGAGTCAAGGCTAAAAAACAATCTAAGAATCAAATAGTAGCAATGAAAATGTTTGATCTCCAACGCCAACTTGGCACAGCTGATACAGCCAGCACAAGTGGAACTACTAGCCACCATCTGGGATGCTCCTAATCCCCACAGCAGGCTCTAAATTTAAAATCAGCTCCCCGACCCGTCAAAAATGAAAGAATTCCCACTGTCACAAGCTCTCTCGCATCGACCTGGAGTCCCACACAGGGCCAATCAGTTCCTTCAGGGTGACTTTCATTTATGAATGGGGTCTCGAGTACAGGGCCACGTGTCACT
Organism: Eretmocerus eremicus; assembly: GCA_030522705.1. Taxonomy (NCBI): domain Eukaryota; kingdom Metazoa; phylum Arthropoda; class Insecta; order Hymenoptera; family Aphelinidae; genus Eretmocerus; species Eretmocerus eremicus. Next base: position 12,235 of record JAPYYZ010002691.1, on the reverse strand, counting down.
ACAGCTCGGGTCACCTCGTTCGAACTCGTGATCCGGGCAGCCTCACTACCCGGGCTCTCGAGGTCGTTAATAAATAGACGGGCTTGGAGGAGAAAGATGGGGCCACGTCAGCGCGCCGCGGAGATGCTCGGGAGGGCGAGGGGCGGCCTGACATCTGGATCGCTCAACTCACCCCGGGAGGTCGGCAGCAGCACAGCCGGTAGCACGAGCAGAGCGAGCAGCGGTATCCACGCGGACCTCATGCTGGTGTGCGCTGACGTGGAGCTTCGTCGAGGTGGTGAAAATAAGTGGGCCGCGCGACGGCTGGGGCTCGGAGGCTCCGCGACGGGCCGGTTTTTCGGGAGCCGATTATCGGTCTATCGGCGATGCTTTGGTCGCGGCCGCTGCAGCACTGTGGCTCGCGTACGCGCAATGCGGACTCGCGGATTGCCTGGCACTGTGTGTGCTTGAATATGATGACGTCGGCGGATATGCCAACAGACAGCGAGACAGCCTACTGCAGACGACTCTCCAAAAAACGGTGAGCGCACGCCGCCGCCACCGTACGTTTAGTGCTGCCGGCTATTTGAGGTTGAGGTTGAGTGCCACTGAGCCACTTGCGAGTTGCGCTTACGTTTGGCTTGAAGCAGGCAGCTTTTCGAGGGCAGGATTCGATTCGATTACCGCTCCGGTTTTGAATCTCGCGGAGCAGTTTCAGGTAATAGCAGACGCTACTTTTTGAAGTGCCCGGACGGTGCTGCCATCGTCCTTTAGCGTGGCAGCCACTACAACCACCAGCATACCACGTATCACTATATAGATATAGTTGTACACCCGCGTGAGGCGAGGACGCGAGTGAGTGAGTGAGGCTCAAAACTCAAAATCCTCACGAGAACTACTTATACGAGGACTTCTCATTCATATTTATTTTGCAACAGTTGGTGCATGAGCTTCTGAGACCAAGTAGCTGTTAAATTTCAGGAGCAAGAAAAACCAATAATTCGTTAAATTATTTCTCTGTCCTTGGATTTATTTGCTTACATTTTTCTTTTCCATGCCATTTTGGGACTCCAGGTATTTGAATTTGGCGGGTCAGAATACATGAAAATACTGTAAACTCGCTAAAAGTAGTCTCATTCCTATGTATAGAATTTTACTCGAAGTGGGCCAAAAGGGGAAACTTACAAGAATAATAATTTTATTCGTTGCAGAATAAGAGTTTTATATTCGCTTAGTGAATTTACCTTGGAATTTTCTCTCTGACTGTGAATTTTACTCCTCTCAGAGAGTTATATGAGAGTGATTCCGCCTAAAGTGAAATTTTTTTAGGCCAAAAAAGACCCCGGATGTGGTTTGGGTAAAAAAATTATTATATTAAAGGTGATTAATCGAGCTCATTCTGACGTGTTTGGGCATCAGAGACAAGTATCCAGATGCTCTCACAACTCGGGGACTACTCCTGGACTATTTTCCGCACATATTTCGCCTAATGCCACCAATGCTACGAAAAAATTATGCGGCATACCAAGGGGGACGGAATTGACCCAAAATTATGTATGCGAGTTTTAGAACCCGTTCAAGCTGCCCGCTACTCCACAGATTCGATCCTAGATCCGCTCAATCCTATTATCTCAAGTCTTAGGGACGTTTGGATGATAACTTGGCGAGTACAGTACAAAGGGCCTCATCGACGATCGGGACGTTTGCCGCCGGTATTAGTGCTGTACCAGTACTTTTGGTGCAAATCTCTGTGCAAAATGTCTGCCCGTACGAAAGCTAAATGTCAAATTTTGACTCGCGAAATAGTAAAATGTTTAACTCAAAAGTATATAGAATCTGAAACAATGATTGGGCATAGGTGTTATATAGTGACCTTGCATAGGCGTTAGTAGTGGTTTTTATAGCGAATATTGGGGTTCTGGACAGGGGACGGAATTGACATTTTGACCATTAATTATCTAATATAAAAAACGGAGGCATCAAAAATCACTCAAAAACCAACTACAAAGTTGGGTACCGATAGAATAATACACCCTAGAAAATTTTAACTGCGGCGATTGAAATACGTGGAAGCTTGGGCAAGCTCCAGACGCAGAAAATCCCACTTTCGACGGAGTCACTCGTAAATTAATTTTACAATCGTCGGATAGACTGCTCATACATCAGGTAAACGCTGGAGGGGGGAGTGAAACTTTGGAATGTTTGTCAATTTTGAAAGATTGATACAATGGGAAAAGTGTCACGAGGAGGGTTGAAATAAATGGGGTATCAACATATCGTTGTCGTTATAGTAAAAATAATACAGAAATCAGTATCGTGATATTCAATTTATTAGCAGATAAAGTGATTGGCAGTACAAATTCCGGACTCCGTCATCGTTTCAGTTGTTTCATTTTGAGATGTGAGTACTAAATGGATGAATAAATCGAATAATTAGAAGGAAACTGCAGCACCTTAGACGGGTTTTCGTTGCTAGAAAAGAGAATATCAGACATTTCCTCTCAAATCCAATGATTGATTTTTCTCCAAGATTGCGATTTCTTGACTCTCCTCTTAGCATATTTTACAATTTCATGCAGGGCAGGACTGCCCGTACGGGAATTCGGGAAATTTTTCGGTGGGCCGCGGCTTTTAGTAGGCCACCCCCCTTCCCCTACCCCGCAGATTTTGTTACAACTTGCTGTAAAAAAACCAACTGTGGATTGTAAACTACACGCCTAGTCATTTTGTATTTGCATCCAACGTTGGATAATTGAATTCAAATTCATGCCCCTAGACTTCTGTGATGGTCCAAAAAATACCGGCACCAAATTTTCTTTGAGATTCAGCATGGGTTCTTTTACGCGGGGACAAGGTTCATGCCACGGCCTCACAGAATTATGCAAGTCATTTCTAGTCGTAAAGTTGCCATAGAGGTATTCTGTATAATACTTCTATGATATTTGTACATGTAACTAGATTTTTCAACATACCTCTGGCTTCAAGAGATGAAATTTTCTCACCTAGATGATGTGCGTATTTGTTTCTCAAGGTGGTTCACGCGGTAGGAGAGAGACACATAGCTGAATGTAAAAGAGACAGACGCCAAAGAGTATTTTAGAAATTGAACATCTCTTGAGTAAAACCACCAATCTAGATGAAACTTGACATGAATGCTCTCAAGACCCTGAACTTCAGGAATAATTCATCCTTCAAATGTTTGCTCCGCTTATTTATTGATGCGATTATATAAAATGAGATATCTCCAAAACCAGATTGATAATCTTCACGCGATTTCACGAAGATTCTCCTCTCATAATGACCTATCAGTGCGAATTTTCTCAGATTTTTCTATTGTTCTGTTTTTGTGATATTCAAGTCAGAGGCTGAAATCCCTATCTTCTCCGTGTAAATTGTCAAAACTTGGAAGATTAACATCTCGGAAGATCCTTCTGAAGGATCTAGGTTGAAGAACCTCCTGAAATTTTGATGTTTTCCAAACCCATGGAATCTTCCAGTATGTAACATTCCAGCGATTTCTATTGTTAGGAAAATACCGCCTGAACCACCTTCAAGCCCGAGGAAACTTGATCTGAGTGTTTCCTGAGTTTTAGGAAGAGTATGGTATTTCAAGTAAGCTCTCAAAAATAAGTTCAATCATATTTCAAGTAGGGTTTATTTTGATTGTATAATGAATAATCAACAGTATCTTGGTTGGTACAACATAGGTCGGAAAAACGTCTTCGAATAAGAGTAGGACAGTTGTGGTTTTTTTGACAAAATATTCTAGTAAGATTCTTGTCAGTCCCAGTGCAATGTGCACTTCTAGAACGCTAAAAATCACGATGACATCATCCAATTATTCGCGTAAAAACTTTCAATTGATGTCATTTGAATTTTGACTCTTCTTCATTATGCCTATACAAAGTCAATTATTATCTCGCGCTCGATTCGGATTATATAAATGACTTATCATAAAATATGTATCAAGTAAATGGTCCAAGTTTGAATGCTCGAGTGAATTGAGGAACCGTTATATGATGATTTGTATCAACTTGTCTGAATGACTTTTACGTTTCGATGAAAAGTCTAGCATTCAAATCTGGATGAGTCATGGTCATAATCTCATTAAGGTATATAATGATAATATCTACACAGCAAGATGAGTCGACGAAAAAACGCATATGAGAGTGGGATCATTCTCAACTAATGAAAAATATGTTTGGCCTTTCACAAAATAGATCGGCTGGAGCTTCACAACAAATTCCACAAGCGTTCGGAATTCTAATAGCTCGGAAGCATTCAACAGGGGACGGAAGTCTCATCGCAAAAAAATCAGTCAATTCGATCAATTTCTGTACACGGGTTGAGGTCTGCGGTGCTGCTTCTTGCCCATACTGCTCAGATCGATGGTCTTGCCGCTTGGCAGGACGAGCTTGTTCTCCTGGTAGTCGACGAAGGTGTTGAGTATGTCCTGATCCTGGCCTCTTTGCGCCTCCTCGTCGCACTTTATTCCCGTCTCGTACGTGTACTCGCGCCTCAAACCGTCCGGATCGACGTATCCGTACTTGCCCCTCGTTATGCAGTCGATGCCGATAATCTCCTCTTTGAACGATCCGTCGTCGTTTTCAAAGCCCCAGATTATCGAGCCGTCCGCCGTCTCTTCCCTGTAGCGCCTTATCACCTGTGAACATTTTTAACGGTCTATCTCAGTATCATCTCAAAAGCATGAGCTCGATCGTATTCTAATAGACCAGGCGAAATCACCGCCACCGTTCAGGAAAATATTCTCATGGAATTTTTTCAAGGGATCTCCTCGGGAAGGTCCTCCTGAATGCAGGAATGCATGTTGCCAGGCGGGATTATCGTGCAAATTTGTTTAAACCGAAATTGTTTAAACAGTTACCAGAAATTCTTCATTTTGCCCTGAAACTATTTTTTTCGGTCATTTTATTTCAAACAAAAAAGATCTCTTATCATTTTTTGCTAAACGCATTGTTTTTGAGTTATAAGCCTTTGAAAGTTGGAAAAACGCGAATTCTGCCACTTTCAGCGTTGAATAAGAACAATAACAAAGTGAAAAACCAATGTTGCCACTGTTCAGAGTTGTTCATTCGGATGTCCTTTACGAGATCCAGCAGCAGGTAGCGATGTTCCCGGTCCAAAACCCACTAATTTTGGAAGTTCTAGATGAGCAGGTTAGCATGTATTCAGTGTAACTGTACACATCGTCCAGGCGCCTGTGCACGTTATATATATATATATAGGTATATCAAATACACGCTAAACTGCTCAACAAGAACTTCCAAAATCAGTGGGTTTTGGACCGGGAACATCGCTGCTTGCTGCTGGATCTTGTAAAGGACATCCGAATGAACAACTATGAACAGTTGCAACATCAATTTTCTACTTTGTTGTTGCCTTTATTCAACGCTGGAAGTGGCACAATTAACGTTAAACAAGAGATCTTTTTGGTTCAAAATAAATTAAATGACCTAGAAAAAATAATTTCAGGGCAAAAATAAACAACTTTTGATAATTGTTCAAACAATTTCGGTTTAAACAAATTTGCACCAGAATTCCGCCTGGCAACATGCATCCCTACAATTAGGAGGACCTTCCGGAGGGGATCCCGTAAAAAAATTCCATGAGAATAGTTTCCTGTACGGTGGAGGTGATTTTGCCTGATCTATAAGAGATTATGATTAATTGGTTTACATTTTATTGGGATTACGGGACATGACATCGTATGATCCTGAGAAGTTGTTACAATGGCGTAATAATATTGTAGATTTGATTCTGATTTTTTTCTAACAAGCTCCCAGTGAAGGAAATTTATGGATCATTCTAGTTACAAGTAAAAGTTATTAGAAGGCTACGTGGATTGTTCGCAGCAGTATTTTCCGATAATTCTTTTCGCGGTGCTGTAAGCTCATGTAACGACAAAAATTTTCTCAGTGCATGACGTGAAAAATTAAAGTTGAAGGCAGTATTCGGGGAATATTCATAGCATTCGTCAAGCACAGATATTTCAACTTGGGATCGTGTGAAATGAGATTTAGTACCAAATCGTCTTTGTGTGCTCGTTCACGCCACTTCTTGGTCTACTTTACGAGGAGTTCTTCATGGATGAAATTTCCCTTGAAATTTTCGGTACCATTTTCACGCTCAACATAAAAATTTTTAAAATTAACCCGTTCACTACAGAATCGCGCCTAGTGTCAGAAATAATATGTTTCTGAGGTGATAAGATGGCGAAAAACGGGAAAATTGAAATGTTGACAATTTTTCGTTTTTTATTTTTCTTGCCCATGATTTGATATTTAAATCCCAATCGAGGCCCGATATGTTCCTTGGCCTGGAGGGGACAAAACAGTTAGTCAGGGTGAGATTCGGCAAAAGAATTAATGACTTTGGATGCTGTTATGTGGAAAGACTGTTTCAAGATTTCTGTTCAAGTGCATGCATATTTGGCGAAGAGAGGGAGAAATTGGGGGAGTTGTTATACTGCGCGGTGGCAGTGATCTGAGAAGGGGCTTGAATTTGTGGCAGATTTTGCGAAACGAATGGGCGGAGAAAAATTTGCCGGTCCATTTGCATAACTCGCGAAAGCGTAACCCGCTGAGAAGTAATTGCGCTCATCGCGCGCGCAGCAACGAGATTGTGTACTTTAGTCCAGATCTTGTTCTTGCATCTCGTGATATGTATGGGCGCGAAAGCCCGCAGTGTTAATTGAAAATTTTTTCCTCGCAAAGCTGAGTGTGCTCGCATTTCGAGATTGCCATTGGGAAACTGTGAGAAAGTATTGTGGATGAGATGTAAGACTTCGCAGTGGATCTTTGGAGTGTGAAAATCAGTTTGCAAGAAGATTTGCTAGGGATGCGACGAGACTTCAGACGGTGATCGGTGGAACCTAAACTTTGAAAGTAATGTGGAAAAATATCTGAGAGACTTGTCTGAATATTGTTGTACGTTCTGAAAAGAGACGTTTCCATCATTCGCGCACATCCCAATGAAAAGTTTTGAAAAATTTTCAAATGGCGCAGTATAAGAAATATTTTCGTGCCAAGATATGTTCATGTACTAGCGGTTGAATCCAACTGTGGATTGGATCATATGATTGGGTTTGGATCGGGGGTTCAAACAACTAGTTCAGACAGAAACAATTCGACGCTTGACAATTAAAAAGACCCATCTTGATTATTTATGAGAAAATAAAAACCCCTATCTCGGTTTGGGAGAAAGTGGGAAGCCCTATCTCAGAATTGTATATTTCGATACAAGGGCGTAAAAACGTTATTTCTCATCCGACTGATGGCAAACGAGGTTCGGAGTCATCAGGAGGATGCAATAAATAGGTTTTGCTCCCGTGTATCGACTTATATTTTTTGACAATCTGTTAGTAAAAGTTGCCAAACTGTGTGCAATATGAGTATTATACGCACCTCTGCGGGATTTTTCACCCAAATTTTCGGAGATAGGGCTTTTCTATTCAAATCTCCTGAGATGGGGCTCTTTTACGCAAACTTTCTGAGATAGGATTTTTTTGCCACATTTCCTCAGATAGGGCTCTCTACGCGAACTTTTTGAGATAGTTCTTTTCATTTTCACAAATCTCGAAGTAGGACTTTTTGAAGCTGATTCCTGAGATAGTGCGCTTTACTTCTTCCAAAATCGAGATAGGACTCTTCATTCCCTCACAAATCAAAATAGGGCTTTTTAATTCTCAAAAGACGAATTGTTTCTATCACATTGTTAAAAAAAAAACGAACTTAGTCTCCAATTATGCGACTGAGCTATACCGACTTGAACTGATAGGTTTAGTTAGATTTGCAGATCTTCGAGATTCCTCAACAGATCGCAAAAAAGTCTATTAGTATATCGTTTGATAATGTACAACGATAAATCTATCTATGTATTGAGAACATATACAAAGAAGCTGCAACCATACAATTAGGTACGTATTGATGCACTTCTTTGTATTTCAATTGCACGTTTCAAGACAATCTTCAAATGTCTCACTGCCCATCATTCCAAATCCTACTCATTATCGAGAAAGTAGACACACAAAAAGATCATAAGAATCCACGCCTGATCTCTGATACATTTTCCAATGGCTTATTCAGAAGCACAGCGTCCCCTCGGTCCAAACAGCTGTGAATGCAAAATTACACCGGGCGGAGGAAAGGTAAGTGTATATCTCACCTGAGCGACCGGTTTCTTCGTCCTTGTCGTGTCGTAGTAGTCGGCCTGCGGTTTCGACTTCTTCGGGGCAATCTGAGCTCTCTGCTTTACGGGTGGACGCGCCTCGTTGAGCTCGTACTCGTTGTTGCGATCGAGAAGTTGCTGAGTCTGCTGTTGCGACTGCTGCTGCTGCTGCTGCTGCTGTTGCTTCTTTTGCGGCCTGATCGGCTTTTGCTGAGCCCTGTACTGCACCGGCGCAATCGCTTGATGAATCTGCGGGCCGAATCGACGAGAGTAATGAGAAGCAGTATCAACTTTGGCGGCGCAAAACTGGTTATTCGCATTATAATTGGCGCCGGTGGACCACTGGCTTATACGCACGCGGTATATAGATAATCGTCTATACTGTCCGAGCTATTTCAATGCGGTTTTAATATTGGAGAGGGTTGGCGTGGCTTTGCTTTCTTTTCGTTCATTTGCTTCGAGTTCGTATCTCGCGGACTTGACGCGGAGCTCAAGATGAAAGTCTAGGATTATTATTATTCTCTATTTTTCATCTTGGTGGCCAATCGAGCGAGTAAGCGGGAAGGAGAGCATTGAACCGTGCGGTTTTGTGGAACTAAAAGTTGGTGAGTGTAGAGGTGGGGATAGTAGTTAGATTAACATTGTGTGACCTGATGATTGTGTTTATTAAGATACTCTGATACTCTGAGTGGAAAAGGATCATTCTCTCAGAAATCATTCTGCCGTTAATAGACGATCAGGGACAAATTAGTAGGAAATTTCTCCAATGAAATTGTGATTGAAGCGATATTACGACAGTGAATGAAAGGATTTTTGTTTTCCATATGCAGATTCTTGTTTAAAGCCCATGCAGCGTACTACTCGGATATTGGCTACCCAGACTACCATTGATTTTTGGATGCACGCCCTGTAAAACAAAGACATAATCGTCTTCGTTTATAGAAATTTCAATCGCCTTATGGAGTGTACAAATTCAATTTCATCGGAAAAGTTCGATTCGAATCATCGTGAGTATTGAATTCATGATAGTTGGAGTGAAACGACTTCTAAAATCGCCGTGGACAAGATTCTTTTACAACGCAGAAGTTGTCGATGTTTGTATGATTGTGCCATTAAAATTAATTTTATGATGATTTTCGTTCAAAATTGATTCCGCTTTCAAAATGGCAGAATTATGCAAGGAATCGTGTCGCATTGAAAAATTCTAGAGGAGTGCGTCTGACTGCCGGGTTCTAATAGTAATTGTAATCCATAACATGTTTTTTCCCAATTTTACAATTTCAACAAATACGAATATTTGATCTGAGACCGCTCATTATTTTGGCCAAGTCTGAAAGTAATCCCTCGAATTTTCTCGAGTATATTGAAATGTTGGTTATGAACCAAGACCAGGCGAATGACCGGAAGAGAATATGCCTTAGACTTTAGATTGCTATGTTTATACAAGGTTCATATGAATTTACCGTGAAATGGAAATACCAATCATTTCACCGAAACATGCAAATGTTGGTCAGTTTGGTACCCTACAGGCATTGCTTATGGAGTCCATGAAGATTGGAGTTGTAGCTTTTCCTCGCCACATTTTCACGAAAAAATTGTTTTCAAAGATCTGGACTGTCGTTTAGTGATGTGACACAGTGGGCATGAAATTGACAAAACTGCCACATGACGTGATGTGATTGCACACTTTCAATAATACTCTTTGACTTATTTCGGCCTTTTATCTTGACGAGAATTTGTTGAACAGCGATGAAATCCACCATCACTAAACACGAGCAAGTCGAAGTCTGTTAATAATTTGAAACTAGAGTATGATTTCGACATTTTAACCCTTTATGATGCATTCTTGAACTCGAAACATGAATTTAGCGCATGAATAATTATTGGCTTAGAACCGTCAAAAAATGAATTAACAATGCGTTTTTCGATATCTTTCTTTCGATCTCTTGCTAATTAGTAAAGCCCGCAACACTCAAAACCTGCAAGTTTCACCAGGAACACTTTGAATACATTATCACAAGCACAATGTAAGAGTCACCAGGTACCATCAAAAATCCCCACTTAGCAACCAAGGCATCTCATAACCTAGACAACCATCCAACCCCATCCAATATCTGCATCTCAAACTCTTGAGAGGAAAAAGGAGCTCTACCTTACCGACATTCATCATAAATTTATTTAAAATGCAACAAAACAATATTTCGAAAAAGTAGCTCCAACCCGAACTGCGTATTAGCAGAATGCGCCACTGTGTAAGATTTTCGAGTGATCCGTAGAAAGCTCTTGGAATAATCCCAATTGTCGTTCAATTATAATATATTCGCACTAGATTTGGGGTTACTCGGAGAGCTTTCCGCGGATCACTCGAAAATTCTACACAGTGGTGCACGCTGCCAATACGCAGTTTGGATTGGAGCTATTTTTTTGAAACATTGTTTTGTTTTATTTTAAGGCCAGTCCGGATTGTTCTGTTTTACCCACCGAATGGGTCGGAGAATATGGTTGTATATGTCTTACTACTTCAATTTTTACAAAAGAGCGTGTCTTTTTCAGATCATTTGAGACAGTCAGCCCAATTCGGTAGGAAATTTTCAATCGTTTGAAATTTGTGCCGTCGTGAGATTCGCACTCTAGTTTGAGAAAGACTAGAAACGGCGATCGTCCAGGTGGGCTTACGACTGTCTACGTTCGGCGTTTCTGGTTTTTCTCGAGCTAAACTGCAAATTTTGCGACGCTAGAAGATTCAAATGATTGGGAATTTCCTACAGAATTGGGCTGACTATCTTAAATGATTTGAAAAAGACGTGCTATTTGTAAAACTTGAAATAGCAAGACATATGCAACCCTATGATCTGATCCACTCGATGGGTAAAACAGAACACTCTGGGCCTTTTATCAATTTTTGACGAATGTCGGTAAGGCAGAGCTTTTACATGACCTTAAGGCCTAAAAATCACCCCTCACTCACCGCGTTCTCAGGAGCAAAGTTCGGCGACGACCTCGACAACTGCTGCTGCTGCTGGGGATGCTGAAGGGTCGGCCTGTATTGAACCGGCTGAACCTGCTGCTGAAGCTGATACTGATGCTGCCTAGGATCGGGCTGATAGGCAGCCACGGTAGGCAGGAAGCTCGACGCTGTTATGCCTGCCGGCGTCGACGACGGAGTCAGCAGATTCGATCCCGAGCCAATACCTCCAGAAGCTATAACCTGAGCGGCGTCCTCGTCCTTCTCGGAGTCCTCGTTAACGGGCTTGAGATCGTGGCTAAAGTGTTGAGAGGGCGTCGATGGCTGGGGGTAGACTATGTGGGGCTGCTGCTGGGAGGCGTGAGACGAATGGGAGGGTCGGCCGCTTCTGACTATTCCTGGAGTGAAGACCGGCAGCTCTGGGATCGATTCTGGCGCTGGACGGGGTCTGGTGCTGTAAGAGAAGAGGTTAGGTGTGAGTGATGAGGTATATTTCGGGTGGTGATGGTGATATCGTTTTGTGATGGAGATAGGAGCTCACTTTTTGAAGGAGATCAAAAGATATATTATTATTATTATTCTCTTTTATTAACGCATTCTTAACCTCTTTTTGGGGTTATTTTGCTGGACTCACAGTATTAGGTGGGTTTCGAATACCACCGAAACCACTGAATAGGCACTTATGAAAATTCAAAGTGGCGCCGGCCGGGAATCCAACCTTGGCCTTCTGCGTTGAAGACCGCAGGACTTTATCCGGACCTATGATACGAGAAAATCAAGCACCATGAGATGGATATCGAAAGAACTTGCATTTCTCGGCAAACCTGGCGAAATCAAGTTACGCGTTGCATACTCTGTGGTACCGGACGATCGGCTGAACTATTTTCCAGGCATGCAAGAGCTGCCGGACGTGTCAGGCTCCATTCACGCGACAATAATCATGAATCTCGCACCGCACGTGTCAATGAGGCATTTTTATAAATTGCACAAACAGGCCCGTCAGCTGCTTCCGCATTGACCGCGTCTCGACTATAACACCTACCAATATCAATCGCTCGGCATCAATGAGGAAGCCTCTCCATTCGAAACCAATCATCGCGCCTT
>JAPYYZ010002690.1:0-12646 GCA_030522705.1 Eretmocerus eremicus | reverse complement strand
TTGAAACGTGGGAAAAACGTGGGATTCCGTCAGAAGCCACGCTTTTCCCAAGTTTTTGCAATAGTTGAGCCACACTTCTCCCAGGGAAAATTTCCCACGATTTTCCCACAGTTTTTTTTCCACGCGGGATGCAATTACGGTAGAACTTCACTCACAGGTAAGTTCGTTTAATCGTTCAATTGTATTTCCCGCCACTTCCCTCGAGATTACTACATGTGGTAGGGGGGCAGTTTTCCCAATCCAGTTTTCCCAAGCAACTTTTTCCCCAATGGACATTTTTCCCAAGAATTTTCTTCCCAAGAGCACCTCTCCCAAAAGATATTTTCTCATCGGAAAGGACTTCCAGAAGCTTATCGCTCATGAAATCACGAGAGAGAATGCTATATTGATCCACGAAATTAAGAAGCAGCATAGTGACTCAAGTTGGGGTGAATAGACGTCCGCAGATCGTGGGATTGCCGTTTGTGTATGCTTACTTAAGGCGGTGCGGGAGCCGTGCGCTCGTCAGTCCAAACTTCATTCACAACTTTCTCGAAAATTTGAGCGATTTGGGTGAAAAGACGAGTTTGCATTTTCTTGACTTTGCAAGGTTCATAACCTGGAAACGATGAGGTTGAGCGGAACATGAATAGAGACCTTTTCATTGGGAAAGGGGCCAATTTACCTAGAAAAATTATTTTTGACCAGATTTTATTGATTTTTTGAAATTTCTCTAAACAAAACCGATTTAAACAAATTGTCACGCCGTTTCCGCCCGGCAACATGCATCCTCGTGATCAGGAGGCTCTTCCAAAGAGGATCCCGCAAGAAAATCGCATCTGAATATCAACGTGGATGCGTAATTTGCCCGACAATGAAGTGGTTTTCGTGACTCTCTCGTGGTTTCAGGGCATGTTACGGGGGCGCGCACGCCTTATTAACAATTGAGAAAAAACAAGGTTTGGGTCCGGAAACATCGCGTTCTGCTTGGGGATCTCGTTAATAACATTCGAATGAAGGGATTCCCATTGCTAGCATATAGATTTAGCAATTTCTTGATACTTTTATTTAGCGCTGAAAATCGCAAAATTCGCGTTCTTTCGATTTTGCAAGGCTCATAACTCCGAAACGATGGGTTTTGGGAAAATACGACAAAAGACTCTCTTTGTTTAATATAAGCCCATTTATCCAGAAAAAATAGTTTCGACCCGATATTGTTGAAATTTAGACTTTGTTCAAATAGAGTCGATTTAAACAAATTTTCACGCGATTTCCGCCCGGAAACATGGATTCCCGTGATCAGGAGGGTCTCCTAAAGGGGATCCCGCCAAAAATTTCATCTGAATATTTTTCCATACGATGGCGGCAACTCCGTCCCGACTATTCATGTTTCTTGGATTCAATTAGTAACAGAAGAAACAATGGACATTTGTAAGGCCAAGTCTTCACATCATGTAAGATATGTGGAAGTTATACGCTTGTTATGTGGATACTACGATACCTATTGAAAATGTGGAAGAAATCGACAAGATAATCCACCATTTAGGGGCAATTCTGATGCAATTTAAATCGGGAGCCAATGAACTTTCTTCCATCGTCTTCTTCTGTCCCAAATTCATTGGATAACAAATACATTCCCAATGCTGGATTCCAGCAATGGAATCACTGATGATACGGAGCTTGGCTTTTCCCATGCAGATGGAACGCCTGATCCTTGGACGCAGGACACAAGAAGTAATGATTGATACAAGATCGAAAATATTGAGAAAACCATGCATACGATGGTGAATCCCTTCCTGTGTCTCTCTAAGTATATTAATCTGTAGTGCACAAAATCTGAATTGAGATTCCTTGACCAAACATATACATATGATAAATCAGAGTCTTTCGGAATGAATGTATAATTCACTAGATCGAACATAAGCTCTTATGGAGCATAGATCATCTGAATCGAGAGCAAGTCGATTCAGTAGATTCTAGAAAGAACTCTCATGAAAGAGTTTATTATTTATATTGACTGATGGGTCTTCGAGTTCACGAGCCCTACAGAAAGAGGTTCAAGGTTTCATACTGCATCTTACCAGAGAAAAATCTGGAGAATTGTTGAGTTTTATCTTGTCAGATATCATCATCATCCTACTCTCGATGGCTCTAAAACCATTGTATCGATGACTTAGCTAAACTGACAATGACTTCCACATAATCAATTTGATTACTCTTTTAAGCTAATTGTTTTTGGTTATGAAGGTTTATGTAGTTATGTTCTTACGATATCCTGCTTCAGTAGTCCACTTCAATCACTACCCTCTCATGAGAAGTATGTTTGGGGCAACTATTACTCAAAATAATTGCTCTTGATACCAATTCCCCAACAGATGAAGGTTATTTAGAGGTTTTATCCTACAACGAGATCAAATAGGATGAAAAGATCTTTCAGATTTTGATGATCCATGAGTCCAAATGAATGCCATTAAATCTCTGGTAGAGCAAGGCTCGGCAGGCTCCAAAATTGAAAGGTTGAGTTTTGGTGGAGTTAGGTTCAATGAGATCTAACGATGGAATCTCATGTATACTCTGTCCAATTCAACATGTGATGCGAAGCTTTCTTGTTTTGCGGCCGAGGCGAGCATACTGTTTTTCTGCACGACGAAGCCGGGATACGCCAAATACATTTGCGGCAGCAGATGTGGTACTTCCGGGCTGGAGTGCGGAAAAATTATTTCAAAAATTGAATATCTCTTCAATGAAACCATCTATCTTAAGAAACTTAACTCGAGTGCTTTCAAGACCATAAACTTCAGGAATAATTAATCTCTCGAATTGTTGCTCTGTTTATTCATTGGTGTGATTCTTGTTGAATAAGATATCTCAGGAATCAGGTTCATGATTTTCGCGCAATTTCTTAGGGATCCTCCTCTCATGATGACCTATCAGTTTGCATTTTTTCACATTTTTCTATGGTTCTGTTTTTGTGATATTCGAGGCGAAGACTGAAATCCTTATCTTTCCCGTGCGAATCGTAAAATTTTGGAGAATTAATATCTCGATATCTAGGTTCAAGATCCTCCTGAAATTTTGATATGTTCTTTGAACCCATAAAACCTTTCAGTATGCGAAATTTCAGCGATTTCTATTGTTAGGATGAATACCGCCTAAACCACCTTAACAGTTGCCGTGGAATTAAATTTTTGGTCTTTCTTGACCGCTATTTATTTTTTGAAGGAATCACAGAGAATATGCGGATTCGAAAGTTGACCGGTAAAGTCGATGATAAGTTTGGCATAACTTCATACAATGCACTGTTTTATGAAACGTAACAAATCCAACCATTTTAATAGCCTCCAGTCTTTGCCTGGCACTTCACATTCCCCCAAATTTCGCCAGACTATTTAATTGAATCGTTGCTCTCCAGAGTTTCTTCGGAAGCTGCGCCGGGATTGGGCTGATGGATTTTCGTGCAAATTTAAGTTTACAAGTGATTCGGAGTCCCAACTCATGATTTTATCCGCGTGCCACGGGATATAGTGATAGTCACCTGCTCTTCACGTTATTTTCTATTTCCTTCTCAGCGTTATATTCCCTATAGATTGATCGGCACATGAAAGAGGTTTGGCAGGATATTTTCGTCTTCTCAAGGGCTAACAGACGTGATTCCTTCATGGCAAGACTCGACGGGGCGCGAGGATTAGATCCATAAGGGTGGAGTATTTAAAAAATTTTCAAAGCTCGGTAACGCTTCCTAATTCGACCCTAATTTTTTTCGGAAAAGAGGCACATCGAAGAGCTCTAAAATTTCCAATCAGTTATGATATTAGTGAGTGTTATCAACTGGTAGCAGTGTCATGGGTGTCGGCGCACGATCATGAAAGTCATAAGAATGGCTAAAGCCACGCGTGGCTACACGTGGAATTTCAACAAAACTCATCATTTCCTGGTTTTAGACGTAGTTGGGGCTTTCCCCTACCTATCTCAAAGTCGGATATCATGATTTGCTTCATCATTGAGACAATAAAAGCGCTTAAGAAATCGCAGGCCATGATTATGTCAAGATGAGGCACTTAAAGGGAGAGTGACACAAATGTTACAAGTTTTTGAGATTTGCCCATATGGCCGTCAACCATGTATGACCGTGCTGCCTATACGTAGTTTGTTTACGGCCTTTTATCAGAATGAGAATATTCAGTTCTGGGTCGATTCCATGAATATGGGAAACTTTATTTGCTGAAATACATTTGTTATAAACACAAATCACCTGTACATTCACTTTTGATTGCACTGAATTTACGATGCTCGTAAAAGGTGCCGTTGGAATTAGTAATTAATTTTAGAGTTAAAAGGATAATTACTATTATCTTTGTAACATTCACAAATTTTTGGAGACAGGCAGTTTTTGAATGTTCATAAGAAATTACACTCATAAGAAATTACAAGAAATTCCAACGCGCGTGTTACTTCTATGACACAGAAGATTAGTACACTCAAGCTTTTTAGATAATTCCTCCACCTTCTTAATCTTTCAACTTGTATTCGAACATTCGTGGACAAATGCAACTATTATTAGCGGCTGTACTCAAATAAAGTCATATTTTTAGGATCAATCATGCGATATGTTGTTCGCGGTCGCAACTAATCTCGTAATCGCACCGATCCGCAAATCTTACGGGACGGGAACAGATCATCCATACCGAGCAGGTTTACGAGTTGAACACATTTTTTACCATCTAGATAAAAATAAAACTATAACTACCGTCATGGAATCTGTCTTTACCGGGCATGTCTGCCCTCGATATCGAGCTTATGGAATACACATCGGGGAAGTATATCACACGTGGGCTGTCTGGTGGCGCGCCGTGGAAATTTGTTCACTCGACTCTGCGGGGCTTTTCCGTACGGTTATAATGCGAGCCATCATCGTGGTTCGCATGTAATGAATGAGCGTCTCCGGGCTGTTACCTGGTCGAGCCAAGCCGCAGCCTCCCCATCGACACACATCACGACTTTAGGCAGTACTCTGCAGCTGTCCCGCATCGCCGCAGCCTCGAAACGCGCGCGTGACAGCGAGCGCAATATCGAATTTGATTCGTAGCCGTTGCCCTCATGCCCGATCATTACGTAATACGTTTGCGAACTCAATTTTGTTTCTCTTAGCTGGACAAGAAATCGTCAGCATTTGAATCCTGAGCGAGCGCTCAATGCATATCAGAAAAAAACAAGATGAAAAACAAAGAATCATAAAATAAGAGCAAAAAATCAGTTTTGGTAGAAGTAACGCAGTTCCGAAGATTTTCGTATCGATACATGGAAGATATCCCGTCGGATGGAGCAGTTTTGATACACCCCGTGAAAGAGATTTGCGGAGCAGCGCTTCTTGAGTGCGATAATCATATGTCTCTCGAACCAATTTTCATCGTTTGATACATGCGTGAACCATGTTTTCTGCCCCCGGGTGCATCTCTAGCAGTTTTTTAATCCTTATAACTGACTTTTCCGCGGAAAGGCTAAGATTTGAAACAAAAAGTGTTTTCCTCAAAGAATTGACGCATTTTAAACACTTTTTGGGCAAATTTCGCGTAGCATCTCTGAATTTCATCGGCCTGTGTCGTCATAATGACGAAACCATCGTTACATTGGGGGTTTACACTTTTTAAAAGTGTAAAGATTGACAAATAGAGAGCACGCCCTGTTTTTGTCTGGGATGGGGTAACTTTGATACCATCAAAAGAGTTTCCTCAGCTTTGATCCAACATCGACGACATCATCAAGTAAGATTTCATCAAATAGTCGACGAAGAGAGCTTCAAAATGAGCCTCACAACATCTCATTTAGTATGTCGATTTTACGACAGAAAACGATTTTTGAGCTCTTTTTCCTCCTTACGAAGCAGTCCTGGCGCGGGCACTGAGGTAGAGATGAGAAGGTTCTTCTCAACTTTGACTGAAGTCTGCTGACAATGACTACGCCCAACAGCGATTGTGGGAAATGAATTAAATTGCATCTATCGTTCTCAAGAAAACGATAGACGCAATTTGATTCGTTTCAATCGTCACGCGAGCAGTAGAGCCAATAATATCAATAACTAAATTATCGGCAAAGTCGAAATTCAAGTAATTGTAAGAGTTCGAAATGACCGAACGTACTTGTATAATAGGCGAATGAAAAGCTATTACTCAGTTTTCATATGGTAACTTGAAGATATCGATTCGGGCAGATTGTGTTCCTCTTTGGCAGCTAAAGATGCAAATTTGCTATAAGTGTAAAAAAGTTGCCACATCGTGTTGTACCTTCGTTACATTTTTTCAAACCCCCATATAACTCCGGCCAGAAATATTCAATTGGCCTCCAACAATTGTTAACAGCAATGGTTTGACGTCAATCAAAAGTTGAAATTGTAAGCTTTTGATTGACTACAAAGAGGAGTACGTTTCATAATGGCATGTAGTATATAGTTTGGAACAAAATGAGATAAAAATTACAAAAAATGCAATCAAGTTACCCAATTTGACGGCAGCTCAACCCGCCGTTTTTTGATTGGTCCGAAGCAGGATAGGACCACCTTTATCATTGAAGCTTTCCAATATGACTCGGTAAAGATTCTGTTCTTAGAAGTTTGAAAATGTCTTTGCATTCGCGAAAATGTTGTAGATAAGAACGTGTTTTGGGATAAAAGCTATGTTTTGCCCGTCGATACGGATGTGCATCTGTTCAGGTTTATCGCTGTAAAAATATGCATCTGTTATCTATTCCAGTTTCCTCTCCATCTCAGCTAACATGCGCGTATCCGCATAAGGCAATATCACGCTCGCGAGAAAACAATGACCCGTGCGCTACCGACCACTGATCGAACTATGGCATATGCAATAAAATCGATGTCAATAGAACTCAATGATGCACGTGGTCAAATAGCATCAATACCTGGCAACAAATAGCACACGATTTTTTCCAATACCATAGCAATCCAAATAATACGCGGAGTGAGGCTGGAATGCACGAGTCGCTCGATCGCGTGGCAAAAATCGAAAGAGCTGCGGTCGACCGATGCAATGAGGGTGCATCCGTGCAATGATGCCACCCTCATATTTAATGACAAAGAGGTCAGCGATTAAGTCCTTTCCAAGGACATTGCTTGTGGTCTCCTCGTCAATGGTGTGCTGAACAACCTCGAATTTCATCGCCTTTTCCGTTTGCAGACAAGCCTTCGAGATGGCCTTGTTCTCTTCCTTCGCAAACTCTCAACTGAATTTCTATAGTTCAGACATTCAATTTTGAAGGAATAAAAATGTATAAAGTAAATTCCTCCTTCCTTTTTCATTTCCGACTCAATTATATAGCCTACATCCTAATTTCAAAGAAACCTCGAACGATAACTTCGAACAAGGCAGCCTGTACAACTGTACACTTGCTACGCGATGACCACATTTCCTTCAGGTTTAGTAGTAGAGTGAGTGCAATTAATTTGGCTGCCCGTAAACTCTTTCGGGTAAACCTTTCGCCTACTCCAACATTTTTGAAGCGTTTCAGCTGATGATAAAGCTGATCACAAACTTATTCCATGAAAATAATTGATTGAGGCATAAATCTAATTTTGATCTGTCAAAGTCGATCCATCCCATAAACTTACGGTAAGTCATAATATTTCCGATGCTTTAGGGGACTGTACCGAATTCGCTTACCTCTAGAAGCCACTGATTTTAGCCCGGAATTTGTAGTAAAATCTTACTTATTGGTTTTAAAAATTATAAATACAGTCTTTAAAGTTCATTTTATCGAATATGTATTTATTTTGAAAAATTTACACCCGCAATCCATGGGACGCTCATTATCTAGAAATAGTTGATTTCGCTTCTCTATATACGGAGATGGTTCGCATAGTATGAAATATTTTATCAGACTAACAGAAAGTATTGATGAAAAAATGTTCAGTTGCAGCACTTTAGAGTACAAGAACTCGATTTACGCAAGAGTTGGCAAGTTGTAACATCTTGGGCAAGTTAGGTACACTCACCTTGCAAACGGTGTAATCCGTAAGGTATCAAACTCGAGCTTACATTTTTCCGAAAACGAAGTAAAAAATTGGTATGTCGGGAACAGAGCTTAGCTCGTACCCGCTCGGTATAAATCACACCGCGGAAGCACGCAGCGTCGATTGTTAGCATTTCATTTTTCAGAAGCCGAGATCATCCACGCCCTGTGCCACGCGCCCGCTCTATTTGCACCCGCGAGCAGCCACGTGTCCGACCTCCCTCCCTCAAAAAAGTATTCTCCATCGATGCAGTCCTCCAATACCCTTACCACTAACACACCCTAAACCCCGCCATATCAAAATGTAGCTTTTCGGTGCAACTCTTACTCCACCCCTTGCACTGAACCGCAGACCGAGAAAATAGATCAAAGAATGTCAAAGCCAACCAACACCTACCCGAAATATTAGTTGTAGTCGTTACCGACGATAATCCTTCAGAATCCAAGACGGAAGAAGTCGAAAATCGGATTCCTTCTTGCCTACTTCTCGCGTTTTCCTGTCTACCGATACAACCAGTAATTTTTTATACCACCTCGGAACGAATTGGCAAAACGATGTAAGTTTGCGAGGGCACGCGCGCCCGAGACGCGATCGAGGACGAAAGGGAAAATATTTGTTGAGCTGCTCGAGCAACGGCAGGAGAAGCCCTTATACCGAGGACATCTCGGTGGTGAAAGACACAGGGGTGTGGCTAGGAAGTCTGGGCGATCCAAAAATAATGTGAGGTGCGAGTCTATTCGAGAATAAGGAGGCAGTCCAGCTGAGTTTTTTGTACCCCTCGATCTCGCCGCGGCACTTGAAAAATCGAGACCCGGATTCTGTCGATTCTTCACGAGCTATCGAGACGTTGCTTTTTTTCTCATACATGTTGGTCGGAGCAATGACATGCATACGAGATTCGTTACGCGAACGTACGAGTCCCTTTGAATATTGAAATGGTGTAGTTCTGCGTTAAGGGCTGTCACGAAATGATTAATTATAGGTGAGTTTGAGTAATCGCAGCGAGATCCGAGAAAAGCGTATTTTCTTCGAGAAATCTCACCGGATGCATAATCACGTGTTGTGGGGAGTGAGGATCCCGTTGAAATTGAACGCTCTGATAGATGTCGGAATGAGTGACACAACTGATTATTAATTCACCCTTTTGTGTACCGCAGATGGTCTCCAGAGGAAGTCTCTGGTCTAACCGCTCTCTCCGTTTATTCGGTTTCTTCAGAACGGACGTTATCGAATAGACGGTCAATATCAACTGTAAAGTCCCTTCGCTACTGAACGAGTGAAACTCTCTAGAAACTCCGATTATTTATTTGAGAAAATTTGAAGAAATCTTAAGGATTACTCACGAATGCCACACAAAAATAAATGCTAGAACTATCATTGAAATTTACTGAATTTTTTAAAATTTGTTGGAAATTGATTCATATACAGGTAGAAAAGAGAGAGAAGGAGATCCCCTTTGTCAGATCTTGTAGCTCAAATTTTGTAGCGAATAATGCAAAATTTTGAATTTTTCGTGGATTTGTGACAAAGATGAGTGAACACGGTTCTCAGTTGAATGAAATTTCACAACTTGAAGCGCGAGAGAAGTACAGAATGCTACGTTGGCATGTCAGCTCAACGTACTGATCAAGGTGACTTTCATGCAGAAACAGCTATCTGTGAGTCTAGGCCTATGTTGGGTCAGTTGATTTTTCACCTGTTTTTTGGAGAATAATTTATATACCACTCCAAAATGGGATCATACCGTGAAATGACTTAGATAAGCGTGTAATTCTGCCTCAGGATTGATACATACTTCGATGGTTCGATAAATTATTCTGAAGAATATACCTGTATCACTGTCTCGTGTATACGGAAGCTGCGAACCGTAATATAAGCCAAACCATCTCGCATTTGGGGGCTTCAAACTGTGAAGGACCAATGACTCATCGAAATCCCTTCGCTGCAGGTAGCACTTCCAAAGTCTAGACATTATACAAGCTCTCATCATTTCCCCTTTGATGGTTACAAACGAGGAGACATTGGCCGGGTATCCAAGAAATAAATCACCACAAAGTCCTCGAAGATTGTCTCATCATCGTGACATTTTTTCATCCCATAGGTTCGTGTGTCGAGAAATCGTTCCCAACGTCAGGCATAAAGCGACCCAAAAGATGCATCCCGCTCTTTCCCCAGACGAGCTAGAACCTTGGCTAGAACTGTGATACAATACTTGATCTTGAAATGGACCAGTGAGATTACTCCAAGAAGTACACAGGAAGTATTCGCACGCATGAAGGATTTTTGAAATATACGCGTTATACTATCTTGAAAAAGGCTTCCTCAAAGGCCGCTGCTTTGAATACAGGCATTGTATAATGGACAATATGCAATTTTGCGGTATTTTGTTATGTATGAAACTGCGTAAAGAATGTCTATCATTTGATGATCTGATAGGGACAATAGTTGGCGCAGGAATTTATTGAAGCGCAAGCAATCAAAATGGATGGTTTTTGTATTACAATACAAAATAAGTTGCACACAGTTTGTAAATTTGGACCTCGAGTGTTGTTAGCCTGAGTCAGGTGAGGGAACCGTAATCAAGAAAACAAAAGCAATAAACCCTCATTCAGGACACACTAATAATAATTATTAAAATCTCGTAACTACTCATAATTGTCCAAAAATTGCGAAAAAATATTCACTGTACCCGAAATCTTGACTTAGGCTTTTTAAAAGCTAAAATTGGGATCCTCATCGGTAAAAATTATAGCTACGCTGGTTTTATGATTCACTTACTCCCATGAAATCACATTACGCGGAACGATAACTATTGTGAAATCCATGCCTTTCAATCTCAGACATTGGTGAAGTTTAGGAATACATTTTCATACAAGAGCACCAGTCGAATCTCTGATTCCCTCGAAATGGCGATGTTTGCAAAATAATTGTGTCCTTCAATTTGAATCAAGAATACTTTTGACGCACGAAGAAAAATTTGATCGAGCTTCTGATGCAATCTTTATTAAAATATTCACCGCACTCAATCAACAAAATAACGTGCATGAATGTCTAGATCCAAAACTACAGTCACGCGTACGATCTAAATATATAGGGATACTTTAAGAACACGTGAAAAAATGTGTATCCATAAAACATTGTCGCTTTCACTGCCTTGATCAATCGCTCTCGAGCTGACCAGAAAAAGCTGATTCTACAAGCCAACGGAAAAGAAATTTTTTCAACACAAGACCAAACTGTGTAAAATACTGTCCACTCGCGCGAGCCCAACCCCGCGGACGAGCGGCAGAATCATCACGCACTCGACTTTTTCTATTAGGCGCATCTAGGGGCAATTTTGATAAATTGTCGTCGCGCCGTCGCGCCCTATAGCCTGCGGCCACACTCGATAAACAATAAGGCCGAGAGGCCAGCCGCGCGACGATTTCCATGACAAATGAACGCACTGCTTGCCGACAATAAGTCCGGCCTTTGCCGCTCGAGTGCAGGACGAGCCGAGAGGCGCGCACCTTTGAAAAATCGACCTCGCTCGAGGCGAGCCTCTCTCTCTCAAGGTGTGTAAAGGCGAAAAGGGAGTAAGGGCCGACGTTGGGTCAGCACTCGCAGCGAGCTTTTAGCTGACCAGGCCGCGGGCTGCATGAGAGGAAGACTCGGGGTGTCTATGCCAAGTGTGCTATCATACATATGCATGTGGGGTGTGCGAGAAAGAAATCTGGGTGACCCTTGGTCGCGAGTATTTTTGAAAAATCACGCGCGTCAGTTCGGATTTTCGCGAGGTGGGATTTCTGTTTGCCCCGAGGATATGACGGGGGGAGGAGCGAAGATTTAACACGTAAGCTCCGCTCCGATTTTCACGGACGCTGACAGGAGGACATATTTCTGTATTATGTAGTTCATGCGAGCTTCTAGTTTGTCCTTTACATTTTTCTTCTCCATAGTCTTTCTGTTCGTCCAATGTACACTGGCTTTTCTTGGATTTTTCCGTTGCGTAAGTTCTCTCAGTGTGACAGCATGTATCGTATATCAAATTCTGAGTGAAATTTAAAAACCACTGTTGGCTTCATTGCTACGCGTGTGTATTGCACGAGAATTTTATAGGTGCACTACGAAAAGATACTGGTCAAATAAATCTTCCAATATATTTGGTAGCATAGTAGAATTTCATACATGCAAAAGAAAGTATTAGTGGCATTACATAAGAAGCATCCATTTCGATGTAGTCTGATTTCGCGCGTAAAGTGATAGAGGATACTCGTGATCAGATGATATTCTGCCTTGAATGTTTAGCGCACTCCTTTTCACTGACGCATTTATGGGAAAATTCTCGTTGCATATCACTACGGGTTTTCTCATCTAAAATTTCTTTAAAGCTCTCCCGAAACTCAATCCAATTTTTGAATAAAACCGAGAAATTCATGTTTTTCGGATTGCTTGCGTTTTTTTCATTTTACGGAATATCAGGGCGCGCGGTAGCGCGCCTAGGCAAGTATTAGACTTGAGCTACCGTGCGTTCTATACTTTGAATTTGTCAACCCTAACCTCGCCCCCCCCCCCCACTTTGTTCGCATATTTTATTCTGAGAAGAGCTTTTAGCTCTGGGAAAAGTTTATGAATCGCTTAATTTAACAAATAAATGATGATTGAGGG
>JAPYYZ010002689.1:0-12651 GCA_030522705.1 Eretmocerus eremicus | reverse complement strand
ATTTTTATTGATAAATTAGACATCTCTAATTCCTTCATAATCCCCAAACTTCTTTAAATTTCGTTTTCAAAAACTGAAAAACTTTACTCCCAGCCTATTCCGATTTCCCGAACGTCAAACTATTTTCAAAAAATTCCCACAACCTCGCTTGTTTTGAAAGTATTCTAAATTTGTAGCTTTACCAATTTTTTTTTCATTTTTTCAAACTTATTGTCAATCATGATATTTCTATCCTCTCTTACGTTGTTTCGACTGCTAGTATTTTCTATCACATCTTCAACTCGAAGTCTTACTTTTCTGCACTGCTCAGTTAGTCGCATCTTTCACGTTATGAAGCATATGATTCAACATGAATATATGGAAGAAATATAATGATAAAGAATATAATGAAGGATATTTCAAAAATTTGATTTTTGGAGCCGTTTTGAGAAAGAATTCTGCTAATTTCTTTCAGCAGCGTATTTCATACCCTTTCGGATGTTTTGAGCCTGATGAATCCATTTTCAATCAGGCGAGAATAAATTCAGAGAAAGCGCATGGGGACAAACTAGGTACACACGACCTTTTTTTTGTAATTCGCTTGTAGGACCGGTTTAAAGTCGAACATCGCTATTCTGAAAAGTCTTTCACGCAAGCACGAACGAGAGGACTATGATCATTTAGTAGCTGAGCTCAATCTCTTTATCGTTTCGCGATTTAATTTCATCGTACCTCGAGTGAACTTTTTTTTCTCGTTCTCTCGGCTCTCCTCAATTCCAATTTCATCCGTATAGAGCAGTCAAACGAACATTTATTACTGACCCTTTGAATCGCTAATTCCAAAGAATGGGGGATCTTTCTTCCATGGATCAATGAAGGATATCGACGAAAAGTGCATTTTTTGTGGACACAGGAGAACATTGCGACTGAATTCGAGTTCTGGAACATATGAGAGCCTTTTATAATTTGTGGATTCGCCAATAACACGGAATAAAATTGATGTAGAAAATCAAGTTATTCAAAAAGATCAGTCTGGAAATGGCATCGATTGAAATAATGGAAATCAACGAAAAAGTTGCGCCAATGCGGTGAGTGGCAAATGGAGATTTCAGAGAATCTCATAATATGTTTAGCGTACATTACGGATTCAACTTCTGAAACTGAAACTCCAGAGCGCAACATCATGTTCCCGGTAGACCTCGCGGTAGACGCATGTTATGAGTATAGACCGTATAAGTAGCAACTTTGTCGGTCGATAATTTTCCGGGAAGCCGCAGAAATGTTACTCTTTATTACTGATAATGAGGCACCAGTTTCAACGACTGTACAATAAATTCATTCATCCATGATATGAAGTTGGAAACATTATTTACGTCGTTCGTATGCCTGTATAATATGTGGTCGATTTCATTAATACTGCATAATTTCGACCCAAAAAACGACGGAGGAAAAGAAATCGGCCGAAATTCATTTTCAACAGAAGCCCTTGGGTGCTTTTAAAACCTGTTTCTAGTGGTAATTCTGATTATTTGAACGATATTTTCATCAGTTTTAACAAGTTAGATGCGACCCAGTCCGACGGAACTCCAAAACTGCAAGATTTTGCCACGATACTGGCATTTGACGAAAGAAAGAGTCTAATAATTTTTAGTGATAACCGATAAGTTTTCTGAATTGGGGAATATGCAAGAAGGCAGATTGTAGCTAAATTTGATCAAGTCACTTTTTGCGTCAAATCCTGACCTGTGCTGTTTTTGGGCTATAACGGGAATGACTCCTCATGCAGTAGGTACTAACATTGCTACAATAAATCCGAGACCTTTTTGCTATCCTTCTTCAGATTTTTGAATAATACGGGAGGAGAGAGGTTGCACCTTTGGGATAAAACAACTTTCGTTAGATATCTTTGTAGAATATGACACTCGAAAAAAATCATTAATCAAAAAATACTCTGCTGAGGAGCCCAAAATCTATTCAGCTCCTTGTTGGATGATTCAATATGAGTAGTAGTCTTAGGACGATCAACCGTACCCTCACTCACACGAAACCGAGCATAAACCACAAAAAGGAACGCACACACGGCTACATACAGTCAGCGCATTCCAAGTGGGGTTATTCGATGAGAGGACTCTACAATCGTTTAATTTTGGCAAGAGGAATAGAAAGATACGAGTTTTGTGGAAAAATTGAGATGAAGCAAGAATATAAATCTAGGCACTAGCACATAAGAACTGTTTCATCATTGAGTACGCAAAAACCACAAAACTCTGAACTTACGTTATGCCTCGCATTATACGCAGCTGTCCAACCCTTCCAACATTCGTAAATCTTGAAGAAACAAACCTAAAGCCCCCATTGCCTCATAGTCACAGCTTTGAAGCTTCCTCCAACAAGTTCTGAGTGACATCTCGAGGATGGTCGTAGATTATAGTTAACAATAACGACCCACAGGTTAGATTGAGAGTAATTTACTCACCTGTCAGGTTTGATTCTCGACGATCTTCCACACTCATCACTCCTGTTTGATTCGTTGCATGTAAATTATACAGTATAGAGATTGATGATGCGGGCGTGGTGCGAGTTCGATGACCGTTCAATTTCACGTTCCATCTAACGGCACGGCACGGCCTCCAATGAACCTGCGTACACAAACGCAACACGGCAGCGTTGAGTCCACAGTTTCAGAGTGATTATTTATATTTACCCACCTATGGGTGTATCGACGATCAATCGTGACGGTGCCCCCCAACACAATGACGAGATTCACTTTTGCTCTCGCGGCCTTCGATGAGCGCTCCCATCAATGTCAGTGCAGCTTGTGTTTACCTTTTGTAATCGTCTGCGCAGAGAGATCGGAGCAGGAGCTGGCCGGTCAGTGCGCCGCGATGATGCTCAACTCGCGCCGCGGAGTTGACTCGAAGCTCATCGCCCAAGTCAACACCGTCTGTAACTCGCTAATATGTAGTCACTTGCAGTTGCAATTTGTTTCGTAAACAACCGTGCCATTTACAGTCCCATGTCATACGTCTCGCGGGTGCTCATCAGTGATACTTAGATATCGGGTCTCCAAAAATTGCGAGCAGTGTTGCAGTGTCAGTCTGCGGAAACAGTGCGGCGTGAGGCGATTATATATTACTCACTCGAACTGGTGCGATCTTGTCTCGCGATCGACTGCTCCGAGCTGGATGTCATCAGGATTCAAGAGAATAATCGGCGAATATACTCGTTGCTCTGAGGAGGAGCAGGAGTCATGGGTAAGCCCGAGTCCGAGGCTGCAGGAGTTGACTCCGACGGGGACGAGCGCGACGGCGGCAGAAGGAGGCGCAAACAAGAGCTCGAGCAAATCAGGCGCAATGCCCTCGCTGTCAAGCGAAATTTGGTGAGACGTGTTGTTTGTGATAGGCCCACGCCTCCCCGCGCACCGCTCTCTCGTATTCCTTTGTTTATTTCCCACGTGCGGTAATGGCTTGTTTACCAAACCTATCATCGAGCCACTTGCCATGCTCCCTGTAGGTATACTTTTTCGCCTAATGCCTTTGTGCCATCTAATTCGCGCATCGAATCGAACTCATTTAGTGCAGTATTGTTCCAGTGCTCGCACTGACAAGAATGGTTGATTTGCTGTATAGTCACTCTGGAAACAACAAAGACAAGTCGACTGATGACTTTTGAGCTACTAAGCCTTTTTTGTGATCATTTGAACTATCTAGCAGTTATCAGCATCCATTGTCAATACCAATGTAAAACTGATTCACTAATTAAGCTCATTCTTTTGTCACACAGCGAAGCAGAGTAGCAACTCGAAAAACAAAGTCAGGACTTGAGAAAGCTTTGAATAAGTTTGCAGGCAAGAGGAAAGATGTTGTAAGATCTCAAATAAAATCTTGCTCAATCTGTGTCATTGGTGTAATGTGAGCTTTCATTTTGTAGGAGAATGTCATTCAGAGTCAACAACCCTTACTCAATAGGAGATCAAGAGCAACTGTCATCGCAGATGAGAACATATCAATATCACCAAAACCGGTATGTTTTATCCTTATTACTTCATCATAGTTGCTTCATCTACACTTTAGATCTTGGTTCCCAAGTACAAGATAATGACTTTTTCAGTTGAGACTGGAGGGATTTTTTCGAGGTGGTATCAAGGGGAGAGAACTAACTCGTCGTAAGCTTGATTTCTCATTTCATTGTTATGTCCGTTACAACCTATCCATGTATATTTTGGTGATTTTTTGTGTAGCTCTGCGACCTGATGAAAAATTGAGACAAGCTATATTGAATTCAGATGCTCTGCAATTGCTGCAAAGTGGAGGCTTATCGCGAAGGTAAGTACTCAAAACCAATTCAGATTTTAACCATTGTTGATGGTAATATCCATGACATTCTTCCCAGATATCCTAATGAATGTGAAGATGAACCTGTGAATGATGTTGTTGATTCACAAACTAGAGCCAAGATTTCTCAAGTTCTGAATGGATCCCTGCAGTCTAACTCTGACTTGGACAATTCTACTTCATCAAGCACCATGTTTACAACCAGTCCTGTGTTAGGAGGATTCAGAGGGTACATTCCTTTTACATTGCCAAAGTATCTCCTTATTTTATTGATTGACAAGTCTTCTATATCTGAATTTTATCGATAGTTTCAGGAAAAAAAATCAAGCAAAGTCTGATGCAAAAGGTAATTCATCAGTTGTTTTATTCCAAAATAAGAAAGGTGAAGATGCAAAGCGCTTCACCAAAGGAGATACGTGTGAGAAGCTTTTATTTGAACGTGAAAATAGTCATGTACATAGCAGAAATACTGAGCTTTTGAGTGAAAATAGGCATAATAGTAATAATGGTAGCCTGTCAAGGTGAGAATAATATATCAAAAAAAATTCAATAGCTAAAAAATGATTATAAAATGGTTTTACTTGATCAATTTTACCATGAATCAGGACAACAACTCCCGAAAATGAGATTTTCTTTGCTAGTTATACGCCTGCAAAAGAGAACAACGTGAGAGTTGGTGAAGTGAAAAAAGACAAGGTCAATGTCTTGGATCCCAAATTGGTAAATTTCTATGTGAAAAACTGGAAGGTTATTTCTCAGAAGAATTTGAATGGAGCTTTTTGGACTAGTGCTAAAGGTAATTTATTGAGTAT
Organism: Eretmocerus eremicus; assembly: GCA_030522705.1. NCBI lineage: Eukaryota > Metazoa > Arthropoda > Insecta > Hymenoptera > Aphelinidae > Eretmocerus > Eretmocerus eremicus. Next base: position 7,526 of record JAPYYZ010002689.1, on the reverse strand, counting down.
TCGCGTTCTTTTCTCAAACAAGATTTTTTGTGAGCCAGATGCAGTAATGAAGTACTGCAATATTATAATGTCTGGGCTCGAAGAACGTTATCACTGTTGGATTTTACGCCTCCAAAGTTTTCGATTATTATTGCTACATATTATATTCATAGAAATCATCTCTGGTTTGATTTCCAGATCCATTGAAAGCAGTCAAATCATCTCTGAAGGCTACATATGTAAATAATTACAAGGACTTTATTCATCGACAGCGAAATTTGAGTACCCACAGATCAGTATCTAGAGATAGAGCATCTTGTTCTAGTAATTCTGAGATCATGCAAGAACCTGACTCAGCTGTAGCTAGAGCATTGAAAAAGAGCAAGGGATGTAAGATACTTTCTGGGACAAGAGTTACGGATGCCAGGTCAAACTCCTTCTCAAATCTTAGCAACCCAAGAGGAAACATGATGGTGCATAAAAAACCAAAAGAAACTCATCTTGAAACGTCAAGGTTGCCCTCGTCTACCTATGACGACAGTGAAACTGGAATCTCATACTCTGTAGCAGTTAATGTACCTAATAGTGAGTCTGAACGTGAAACGAGCCACTGGAAAATGAGAGATATCCATCCAAACAAGCAAGAAGTAATTGCTCGTTTTTTGAGAGACTGTGATACTACCCATGAACACGAGGAAGAATTAAGCATCCTGTGCAGTCAGAGAGATGATCAAAAAGCATCAAGTAATTGTCATACTGAAAAATTAGAAATATTTGTTGACAAAGCTAAGGAAACATTTTTGATTCATAAAGGAATGAAACATGTGCCTGCAATTTTGCGAAAGAATCGGTCGTCAGTTGACGGTGTGGCTAAGGAAAAAGTTCTCTTGAGCATTGAAAAATGTTCAAAGATGAATGCAGCCGATAATCCTACACTGACAGGCTTCCACAGTAATGATGATTTAATAAGTGAGCGGACGCCGAGTTCTGGTTGCGCACCCAGTGAATCAGTACAGGCTCCCAAATGTAAGAATGTTCATATGAATGCAAAATATAATCCACCGACATGGATCAATATGCCACCCTTACATAACAAAAAATTGCTGAGGAATCCTGAGCCTGAAAGACAACGACTCTTTACATCGCCACGAATCTTGCAGAAAAATATAGTTGTCACTCAAAGTTTTGAAGTATCCCCAAGTAGGCAGCTTTCTGATATCTCAGGAAGTGAAGGTGATGCCTTTAGATGGCAATTATCCCAAGGAAGCTTGGATCAAGGAGCAAATTGCATGAATCGAATGGTGAGTTTTGGTGACATACAAGAAAAAACAGATCGCCTCACTCTTCAATCTAGTCAGGGTCAGAGTTGTTCTCAAGAAATGAATGAGCAAATGCCTCCCCCGCAACAGTATCAGCAGCGCTCTAACTACTACCATCAGCATTATCAGTCTTCAATGAACAATCGTGGAGACTTCAATAATCAAAAACGTGCAATTTACAATGATGTGCCTTCTTCAAAGTCACTCGCCGTCGTTCTGAACTCAGACCACCAATGCCATCCATACAACGCTACCAAACAACCCGATCAGCATCCGTTCACGGGCGGGAATCAATATCAATTTGTGCCATCTCAGAACTTTTCTATTTGTGATTCTGAAGATTTTGATTACTGTAAGACTAATGGAATTCCGATTTGCGGGAGTCAGAGCTCTCAGCAACCTCGCTCAGAACCGTACATGGACTGTCTTTCAATGCAACAACAAACGGTGATGCAACCAGTTAAGTTTATGGGTATTGAAGGCAGCAGAGCTCCTCAAAGGCGGCCAATTTATAATCCAAGTGATGTGAGCTCATACACATATTTACACAAGACGTCCACAGCTAACCAGCCCTCATGCGTGCGCAAAATGACCATCGCTAATCAGCCATCGTCACGAGTGTTGAAAGCTTTGTATCCAGGTGATACCTCGAGCAATCCTCATTACACCATGTCATCAATTAGATGGCAAAATCAGGAGGCGCCTCAGTGTTTGGTTTCTCCTGGTTATGATCATTGCAACGCCAACAAAACTAGCAGTATCGTCATCGCCCATGATCATAATGTACCTGTCCATAGGAATCAAGTGTCAGATTTGAGCAGAAGTACAACAAATTTTGTTAGAAATTGTAATATTGACCAAACGCTGATTGGTCACCACAATATTCCAATGCATAATGTTATTAATAGTCATAAGTACATGGGGCAACATGTACACAGGCAAATGCAACCATCGTTGTACCCTCAAATTGAATATCAACATGAGTATTGCAACAATAATGTGGTAAGCCTTGAACATCCTCTATATGAACATCTTTTACTCATGTCAGGTGAGCCGTATACAATTCATGAGATGCAATAAATCCTTATCTTTTTCAGAGTTGTAGAATAACAGATCGTTGCTGAAAATGATCGCTATCTCTACTATTCTCTACGATACTATGCCTCAGTCAGAAGTGAGGCAGAATGAAGAAACATGGAAGATAGCATTAAAGAGTTTATTTATGTAAAAAATAATCAACCAACTAATCAAAAAATATATTTTTTTTCTTAGATAAGAATCGAAACGATTATTTATTTTTGCTAATATTCTGACTATTTTGATTATTTTGAATCAACTGCACCCGTTCTTAAAAGTATACTTGGGATCTCAGCGTAGGATCTGTCTCTTGCATTCGCGTGAAATGAATTTTTGGGTTTAGTAAGGTTCTATCTTCGTTGTTGAAAAAAGAAAAGGATTATTTTTAAAACTAACCAAACGAAATTCTATCAAGTGTATTTGCTGTGCAATATTTTCAATACAGGTAAGATCAAAATGCTGAAATTATCATTGAAATCGTCCTTCTCAAAACTTGAAATCGCTTCTTTATTCCCAAATTCCAGCCAATACGGATACGCACAATTTTATGGACGTGAATCATATGATCACTATATTTTGGACGAGCGACCCACAATAATGTATTCGCAACTTATGATTTTTTTTTTTCACAGAAGTATCGACCAGCTCAGCTGCGCACCAGCCCTTGTGTATTTGATGAGACTGCGCTTCGTTGTGACCACGTACACATGGACGGACGGAGCCGTCAAAGCCCAACACGACCATAGGATGGAAGAGCCTCTGCCAAGGTCTGCAGGACAGATAAACAGAGAAACAGAGAGACGGCGGCTCTCCGTCTCTCTTGGAGTGTGATAAGGGAAAGCGGAAGCAGATAAGGGGAAATCTCCTCGGCACGCTAGCGGAAGCTGCGTCCCGCCCTCGCTCGGCCGCAGAGATCCATCCCGAGACCTGCGGACGGGATCACTCATGTGTCGGCTGCATCCGTCTTAGCAGCTCTTCCGATTTCGCAGATTCTCGTCCCAGGAGATCAGAGTGCCTGGCAGCGTCGTCCAAGTGGAGCCCGGCTAACTCTCAGCGTCGATTGCAATCGAGAGGCTCGCGTTCACCATGGAAGGTGGTCTTCTGTGACGGAGTATTGCTGACGACGTGACTTTTGGTGGAGCTTGCGAGGATTTAGGTGCGGTGTGAGGTCAACGAGCGCAATGATTATGCCTGTGAATGATTTCGGAGCGATTCGCGAGTGCATCGAGGAGTGAACTGCAGACGCCAGGACAACGGTGGCAACTGCGCGCACGATGAATTTTGCAATCCTTCTGGTTCTCGTCGTTTTTACCCAGTGCATATTCAGTCTTCGGAGTTCGCTGTGTGAGTCTCCCTTTTACGTCTTTTGAATTTTGTATCATCTCGCTCGATCCGCTTTCGCTCAGGCGCATGCTGTGTGAATTTTTCGTTCCCCGGTTTTCGTCGCGATTGAATAGGACGAAACTGAATTCGTAAAAATCGCCACGGTAGTCGGAATCTACGAGGTACAGAAGGCGGAGCAGAAAAAATTCGGGACACTTTTTTTCGAGGCCAGTCCGGCCGATATCCGCGCGCAAAAAGAGATTTGTTCTAGTGTCAAAAGAATCCGCACTCGCGACTATATTGCTAGCATTGGATTCTCTCGTTCGATACTTCATTCCGTTCTTCTATTGGAGGAAACACATCCGAAGGAAGCGATGCGATAAGGGAAAATAATTGTGATTCAGTTTTAGGAAGCCACCGTCATATCGGAATCGCGCTGCGATTCGATAAACGCGGATATTCCTCGTTTATGATCTGCCATTTTATTTCCTCTCCATTCCTCATTTCTGGACGGGTACTTTTTGAGTAATAAATGAAACTCGGATATTGAGAGGAGATGCTCTGAATCGATCAAGCTCTATTCGTTTTCACAAACAAATAATTTGCTCGAAATTTTCTCCGAGAGGAAATTAACGGTGACTGATAATGAAATGTTATTCTTGTTGCTCACTTTGTTCGTTACAGTTTATTCAGAAATAATTGATTCTCGATTATGAAAAATCGAGTTTCGGTAATGTCAACGTTCTAACGAGCATTTCACGAGCATTCTACGGGGATAGCGTGCGTCTGCAAATGCTTTTTGCGAATTCATCGCGATTAATTTGGAAAACTCGCATCGAATCGTTGCACCTAACAATACTAATTAACCCTGGAAGCCTCAATGTTGAAATCAGCACAAGTATAATGTTAACAAATTTTTGGAGCAACAGGGCCAGCTCTCTCGTGCATCGACTTCATGTTTGGCTTGTTTAATTACATCAATTTTGGGTAGGGGGTATGGGTGGGTTGAAAATTCTGAACGCAGACCTTGGCGGCGCCCGGGCACGCGTGACCGAATCGATACTCGGCGCGAGCTCGATGCACCGAGTGCTTTTCATCGCCCATGATTCCCGGATCGGTGCTAATTATACGCGCTTTGCGGAATCACTGCTCGCCGATAATTATCTAGCCGGCGAAATCACCGTAAAATTTGCGCGTCGAATTCAGAGCTCGCAAACAATGAAAATTACGGATCGTTATACTTTGGCATCGTGTCGCCGCTCCAAGACAATAAAAAATCATCACTCGTCCGCGTAATCCGTACGAAAGTTCATAATTATCCTTTTTTCTCACGACTCTCGCCGCTTGTTAATAATAACGTCAATTTGTGTCCCGAATCACGTTTTGATGAGCCGCCAGCAGCGGTATCGCAGATAAAAGTTCCAGAGTCGTTAGTGACTTTTAGAAATACCTCCCACCGCTTCTAGTCTTTTGTGCAAGCTGGGTATCGTGAGGATTTGTACGCTTTCCGAACCCGACAACTCAATTATATCAAGAATGCCAAATGCAAAGAATAACACTTTTGTGATTAAAATTGTGGCTTTTTAGCGCTTTGAGATTTTGAAGAATTGTCAGATACTATGCTCACATATATTATGAGAAATTCTGTCAACATTTGAGATTTTCGAAGCGAAAAATGGCTAGGAGTTAGATTATACACCTTAGAATTTACATTTTTAAAAATGATTTCAACTTCGACACGATAAGGGAGCTTGAGGAATAATTTCGTTTTCGAAATGGAGAATAGTCTAATTGTTAAATGAAAACATACAAAAGGAATCACGCGAACCGACTGCGGCGACGCCATAGGATTCTGTAGAAAAATGTGTACCGATGAATAATACAGAGCTCAGAGGAGGGTATCGGTGGATGAAATTTCTTTGGCTCGCGTGAACGCGGGAATTTGACTCACAACCGGTGGCGTAAAATGATTGAGTAGATCATTCAATTGAGCATTTCATCAACTCCACATAGGTGCATTAGTTGATTGTGAACCAACAATCTCGCTTGCAATAAAAGACTAAATGTGCATTTTCATCCTGAATCATTCAATAAAAAGAACTGGGAGAGCAAAGCTCAAAAAAATAATGAACTGTAAAGTGCTAGAGACATCGACGGAGTACACTCCAGAAAATTGTTCCCGCGTTGATCGAAAATCGCGAAAGTTCACGCGAATTTTTGACGCAGGAAATCCCTCTTTTAACAGCATCACTCATGTATCATTTCACGCATGGTCTCTCTTGTTAAATACCAGTACTCTCATTCAATTATATATACATATTAGCAAATAATAGCGGCGCGTAATGGCGACGTTTCGACAATCTCATCACAGCTTGAATGGCAATAGCGTCAATTAATCAGAGCTAATGCATTCGTCATGCGATGGATACAATCGAAATGGCACGGTAATCGTATATATATAATTGAAGAGCTCACAGGCGGTAACGAAAGCAGCAGTGCACTCATCATTTCGTGATCCAGCGCTCGCACAATCCCCCTAATGCACAATCATCGTTTTCCCTCTCGCCCAGGCGATCCTCGGCTACTCTACATCATACTCTACATGGGCTGGGAAAATCGATACCGTTGAATCAACATTCCTCTCGTCACTCGCGATCGCATTATAATCCCTCGCGCGGCTCTGATTCGCGAACAATCGTAAATTACGCGCGCCCCTCTCAACCCCGGTGAAAATCAGATCGCCGCGCTCCGCTACATCCTCGCTCTCGCATTCGCTCGCTCCATGTATACCAACGATGATGATGACGCCGACGACGACGATGACGATGATGATGATGATGATGATGATGATTATGTGGTATTCGAATCTCTCTCGCTGTGTAGAACTAAAACGCGTTGGAGCGACGATAGTGCAATGTGCACTCGCTTACGCGAGCATCGAATAATCAGAGGGTCCATTGTATATCTGTTGCATGTGTGCACGCCGACAGCGGAATCGGCCTGCCCGACGCCCCGGCTGAAAAACGGCAGGGTCCGAGCGAGGAACCGGGGCAGGACCATCAGGTACAGCTGCCACCCCGATTACGAGCTCGTCGGCAATAGATACTCGACCTGCAAGCGAGGCTCCTGGGACACGCCGACTCCGATATGTGTCAGTGAGTATACACGCCTCCTAACTGTTTGTACGGATTTTCCCCTGTTTGTTTCGTCGCTCTCGCTCTTTCTCTCTGATATCTCTGTCTCTCGCTCTCTGTCAACTGCGGCGCGGATAACGAGGAGCGAGCGATTATTTTTCTTCGTCGCCAAAGAAAGTGTCTCTGAGAGGCCAAAATTTCACGTGGATAGCTTGGATTGTGATTTTCTGTATCGTTGGTTGCAGGACTCTTTTCATTCTCCAGGTTACCCCGGATATGAATATTTCACTTGGATCGATGGTTTAATTGGCGACAATCGAATCATAATTGAAAATCCATTAATAATTGGCCATCATCATGTGCCATCATTTGAATTTCTCGGAAAATGAGATTCTGTTTCCTTCAGCTGGCAAAAGGCTTGTTCAAAAACACTCTACTTATCCACGTCAGTTGTTGGCAATATTATGATTTGAGCACTTGATGAAAGTGATTATTCACTACTATTCGCGTTTTAATCTGAGTTGCTAAGAGTTTTCTTTCAAATTACGCAAATGTGCGATTGAAACTTTAAAAAAATGAGTATAATTATCTGTTGAATAACACTGTCCGACATCAAAATGTAACATGGGAACTGATTGGGGTCTCTAACGCAGTTTGAGCCGCTGAATCCAAATCCGTTCGCAGAATTGCTCCA
>JAPYYZ010002688.1:0-12654 GCA_030522705.1 Eretmocerus eremicus | reverse complement strand
GTTGCCCTTTTGCCAATGTTGACCAAAATGATTGGTCAGCGAAACCGAGAGCCAAACCTATTATATCATGTGTAGCCTAACTGATCAACCAGTGACGATTTAGTGAGATCCACCTAATATCAGCTTCATCAGTAACTCATGTTATTCACAAAGGGTAGCATATGTGCTAGCAACTAGATCTTCAAAGTCATCAGTTAGTGAGCGTGACTGACGAATCAGTTGGAGCTACTGTAATCGGTGATTTGTCTTGCCAAGTATGAGTGAGATTACTCGTGATTCAGCGAGATTTCCTGATTCATCAGTGATCGTGATTTTCTTTGAGTTTCGATGGGTCAATGGCTCATAACAGGTCACTTCTATTTGATCTATAATCGCTTAATCATTCGTGCATACCGCGGTGCATACGCTATCAAATGACAATCACTGATGACTCAATCTTCAACTTTGATTCGCTAATTCATCAGTGAATTTTACTGATCCAGGTTAATAGAGGAGTTAGATGAAATTTCATATGTCAATTTTCTTCAATTTCCCCCTGCAGACAGCAAGATTCATTCAGAATATTGTGAATCAGTTAGGACCGGTGGACGACTTATGGTTATTGATGTCAACAACATTCTTAAGAATCTTGTCTCGAAGAGGTTTACTGATTCATCAAGCACTTAGAGAGGACCACGTTCCACTGATGAATCAGTAGATGTATGGGATTAATGAGTAATACTCATGTCACAGTCACTAATGAGCTAGTTAATAATATAACTGTATCGGTCAATGCTTATCTATCAGTGAATACTATTCCTGTATCAGTGAGTCTCACTGATGAATTGATAAGTTACTGATGGCTGAACCCAGAATTTCCTCGATCCAGTGAGTATCACTGTTGAATCATTAAATCTATTCTGGTGTCACCATTTAACTTATATAGATATTACCATGGAACCAGCCATTAACTTGGTTAAATCAGTGAGAGTCGCTCATAAACCAGTGAAAATTATTGATTAATCAATATTGATGGTTCTTACTTCATTATTGATGATCAGTAGTTGTTGAGAAGAGGCCGAAGCCTCAGTGGTGGCCCCCAACGTAGTATGAGAGATTTGAGAGATTGATATGATGGGATCAATCAGTAAGCTGCAACATGAGTTAATCATGATTCAGTGTTCAAACTTGTATTGACTCTAAGGCGAAATTCGAACGTCTTGCGAAATGTATGGCTATTGAGAGTTCCTAGTCATCAATTTCTCAAAGATTATGAGGTCTTCTCAAAATCTCGTCCAAGCCTAAACTAGTCCAAGCCTGTTTGCGACCCAGTCTACAGCACATTTCCACGATTCACGCAGCTATACCGAGGGATTCCCTCGTTTCTGAAAATGCCACGAGTTTCTTCGAAGGCTGACGTCACTAGCCTTGACCCTAGCTAAGTCTGACCTTGAAAATCTATACGGGTTCACCCACGGTTCCTTTACATCGGCTTACAATTACGGACAGGCTCGACGGCACAGAAAACTCAATTCATCCGCCACGCGACGAGAATATTCAGAGGCCATCGGCCATATCAATGAAATCGCCATAGCCCCAAATGATGCGTGCGGTCGGTGCACGTGCGGGAAAATCCGCGACCTTGCCCATTCACCATCATCTGATCGTTCGTTGCTCTTTTTCATTCATCGTGTACTTGAGCTCACATTTAAACACTTGCGCGGATCTAGCGGAGGCTGCGTGTTTTCCCGGAAGTATACGCCACACCTGATGACGAGTACAATACCGTCAGTGCTTCATGCACCAGAGGTTCAGGGGAGCGAAGGGTATGGATGGAAAGAATATCGAAAAGTAAAAAATAGGAAAGTGTTGACACGCGAGAGTCGGGGATTATTAAAGGTACATTCGAGGGTAATCACGCGCTGCTCGCTTCCTGCTTCCTCGGATCTCATCCTTTGTACGTAATTTCTTTTTGCTCTTGACATCTAGAGCTGGTGCTGCCATGCACGAGAGAACCCACCGGTGGAACTATCCATAATGTGAGATGGAAGATACGAAGCATTATGGTGAAATGCAAGGGCCCATTATTTGCTACAGTACAAATTAGAGTAATCGGACACCAAAATTTCACAAGTTTATGCAAGACTGGATATTTTCCTTTGAGTATTGGCTACTGATTTAGAAGTTCAACCTTGAATTAATTGAAAACAAATTCACAAAAATACGAGCCGATTGATTTATACCCAAATATGAGGTTCAAAGTCCTAGCGATGATGTATCGCTCTTGCTGTCGCGATAAGGGTTTTTACACCAGACGCAGTACTTTGGTTGAGTAGTGTGGGATACGAGACTTCTCGATTGCCAAAATGTACACAAATACTCTCTTCGATGGCTAATTGACTGAGATACATCGCTGATCTCGCGATGCTCGATGCTTTAAAATTTCAATAAGGGATCCTGTATCGAACAAGATGCAAAATGCACGAGAGAGCGAGAAAGCTTGCCTGACACGCGCTTCGAGGACCAGCGGCTTCTCCTTTCAACAGATACAATATAAATTTGCATAGCCGATGATGCGCTCGTGTTTGAGCTCACAAGTGTGCGGGTTTTAACTCAACTTTGAGGTTGTCGAACCGTTCGAGCTTATTTTTTTTCTTTTACAATACTCTACCGACGATGAAGATACATTTTTCGGCTTTGGCCTCGTCTCAGGTGTTCAGGCTCACGATTAATGGAGAGATGAGGAGAAAAAGATGAATTTAAAACGAATGTGCCGAATGCATTAGTTGATTATTGATATCGACTGTAAATCGACGAAAACGTAATTTCATATCGCTTGCAAGCACATGGATGTCCGTACTGATGAGAAAAAAGTTGTCTTTGGATTTTGAGTATCTGTATCTCACGTAATAACCAAGATGTGTGGTGAGAGAGCAAAATATCATAAAAAAGGGTAGTCAAAGATGAACTTTTGCAGGTAATATAAATTTCGTATTTATTGTATTAATCTGAACACTTCGATTTTGTATGTTCTTGGCAAGTTGTAGATCAATCAGTTCACCAAAGATTCCAGACGAAGCCCTCAACAAATATTCAAGGCTGCAAAATTGTTTCTAATCCCTGACCCACTTGAGGAATGAACTTGTCTCGGTCAATGCCAATCCTGCATGGAAAATCACCTGGTATCCGTAATTTTGGCCCAACCATTGCGAGATCGAGCAAGGAACCAAGTCCTATTCTAATCTTCAGATGCTACAAATGATGCAGTCCATTTCGAACTTTCAAACAATTGAGGAGGTAATCTGGAAGATTACGAAAGGGATCTGTGTTGTTCTGATCTGGAGCTGTCCAATAATGGGTTAGCTGGGCTGTTCTCTCCTCGTAATCGTGGAGGCTCATGAAGTCTCATAGATTTTGTGCGGAGTTCATCTTGCTTTTTTAAAACCCAGAATGAAATATCTCGAGAGGTGAATGGAGAAATAATAATATAGTCGAAGATGATACAGCCTGTTCTACTTGAATTGGACAATTTTAACAGAGAACCAATCATTTGCGGCATTAGAAGAATGCCGGGGTGGGATGTGTCACTCAATAAGCATAATTTGCAAGTCTCCAAATTGCCTAGCTCAATCATTGCAAATCGACTGGTGGGGATCAAACTGGCCCACGAATCCTTCGACATGCAATGCAAAAATTCGCAACCCTCAATTTCAATCGCTGCATCTTGAATGGACCATCTAAATATTCTTCACGAGAAAACCCAAAATTTGCGAATGATTCCGAATTACTAGTTCGAGCAAGAATTCGTGTCATTCTCTTATGCATCCTATAACTTACGCCCATTGCGAAAAATAGTGGAGGAATGTCAATGACAGGTCAGACCGCGCCGTCAAATCCAACATTCGCCCAAACAACAGGATTCACCAAGACGAAGTGGGCAATCAAGTGGGCGACGGATATCTTCGATCTCCGAAGACCTATACTTGCATTTCGCATTCCTAGCTTCTCCCGGCTCATTTCCAAATTCGACGGTGTGAATGTGCCTCGCCGTCCTCACTATGTGAAACCCACAACGAAGAGCGAGGAACTCGAGCAGGGGGCAGATGCAGAAACACCGGGGGCAGGGGAGGAAACGCCAGGGAGACGGAGATAAAAAATCAGCAAAGGAGGAGCCACGGGAGCGAGAAAGCGAGCGCATCGCCGTATCCCGTCGCGGCTTTGCACACCCTTCTCCTCCCCCAAGTAGTGGTCGAGTTTGAGTCTGGAGCTTCGAGCCCGCACACTTAAGGGGGGTCCAGCAGCAAGTGGCATTCCAAAGCGACGACGAAAACGTGACTCCGTGGTTGTTCAACGCCGGACAATATGTAAATCAGGCCGGCGCACTGTGGCATATCCTCTCGGCGGTGGTGGTCACGATGTCGCGACCTCGGGCCGAGATCGCGTTGAGCAGCAGCAGCAGCGGGCTTTATTGTTACTTTTTTAGTATAAGGAGCTGCTCTCTTTGCGCGAGGGGTAAGGTGCAGAGACACTGGGCTGTAGAGGTATGCCGGGTGGCACAGTGTTACATTTACGTGTGGGAGAAACAGCGAAAGCTGCAGTCGCCGGCACTGATCGCTGTTGTGTTGTACATGCCTCGCGCGGGTGAGAGAAACGAGCTGGGAGGATGAGAGAGACAGGAACGCAGATTTACTGGTTGCTTGATGCAAGCTCGCGCGCTGCTCCCTATTAGGCACACTTGCAAGGCGATGATGCTTCACGCGGATTGGAGCAGTTCCTTGATTGGAAAAGCTGACGTGGAAATCTCCGTGGAAATCCTCGTGGATTCGTGGTGGAGCTCCACATGGGAAGTCCAAAAATGCGACGTGGAATTCTTCCCCGAGGGATTTCAGAGGAGAAACCACGCGGAATTTTCACAAAAACTTCCACGTGAACTCATTCGATCGAGTTTTGATCGAGTAAGCCAACGTAGAAATCTCCGTAAAAATACCAAGTGAAATGCGAGGGCAATCCATGTGAATCTGAAGAGATCCATGTTGGTAGAAGCTCCCAGAAGCCCCTCCGCCTCCCACAAAAAACTTTCACGGGGCTTTCCACGTCGGCTCTTTCCGATTGGAAGAGTCAGCGTAGAAATCCCTGGAATCCCTGAGGGTTACACGCGGGATTTCTCGTGAAGAGTCTAAAAAGACGACATGAAATTCTATCCACGAGGAAATCCATGTGGATTTCCACGTTGACGGATTCCACGTAACGTTCTGGTGCATTCCACGTGGAACTCCACGGAAATTTCACAGCTAGTTTTACGTGGAATTTCCTCGAGGGTTCGCAAACGTGGGCTCTTTAGAACGAGCTTGGATGTCGATCAAAAACGCAGACGTGTAGGTCGCTGTGGAAAACCCACGTGGAATTCTCCGTGTGTTCCACGTGGAAAGTCCAAAAATGTCGGGTGGAAGTTTTTCTATGAGGAATTCCACGGGTTATCCACGGGAAGTTTTACGAGGAATTCCTTGTGGATTGCACGTGGGAAGTTAAAAAGTGCCGTGTAGAATTTTTTCCACACAGAATTCCATGGGAAAATCTACGTAGGGATCTTGTCACGTAGCATTTTTGGATTTTCTCCGTGGAATTCCACACAAAATCCACGGAGACTTCGGGTGGAATTCCACGTAGAATTTTCACAGGAACTTTCACGTAGACTCTTGAGATCGGATGGTTATCGAGCCTGATGTGAAAATCCGTGGTAATCTTCACGAGAGTTACCACGTAGATTCTGAAGATCGGGATCTAGGGATATGATCGGGAAAAGTCTCAAATTTCCACGTGGATTCCATGTAGATTCTTTGTGAACTTCACCCCGATCCCATTTCTAATCCCCGTAAACTTCGCTGAGTAGAAATCTGACAATCAAAACTGAAAGTTCCAGACAGATTTCTTCTAAAAATTCACGTGGATACTGCGTGGAACCTACATGGGATCCACGCTAAAATGTTGATCTTGGGTGAATTCATGTGGAATCCCACCTTGATTGCCACGTAGAATCTCTATGTTGGAATCAGCATAGACTTCTGCAATTTGGCGAGGGAATCCATTGATTTCCCTGTACAAAGAATTCATGGAAGAAAACTCTTTCGATCAAAACATCATTTCTCTGTGGAACCTACCCAGTATCAAGAGTCCACGTGGAAATCGCCGTGGAAATTCTACGTGGAATTCCCCGTGGAATTCCTCGTTGATTCCCCGGGAAATCTTTTGAGAAAAAACCAAGAACTCCAGAAGTCAGTTTTCCACTTTTTCCACATCAATTTCTACGTGGTCTCTTGAGATCGGGTACATAGATTTTACGTGGAACTGTGCTTGGAGAATCTAAAAATTAGCGTGGAATCCTGTCGTCTAGAGGTTCTGTAGAGAAATCCACATAGATTTCCATGTTGACGAATTCCATTAGGCATGTTTAGGCTGTTCACGTGGAATTCCATGAGTAGTTTTACGTGAAATTTTTAAGGAAAAGTACACATATCTGAGAGTACAATCTGGTGCCATCGAGCATTCCAAAGCGGCCCGATCTGAAAATGTCATGTGGAAATCCCCGATGAATTCACGTAGGATTCCCGTGGAATTCCATGTAGAGAGTCCAAACATGGCACGTGAAATCTGCCAGCGTGGAGATCCATGTGAACTTTTTTGTAAAATTTCTAGTGGGAAGAATTTAACGTGACATTTTTGGACTTTCTACGTGAACTTCTAAAAGGAATCCTTGTAGAATTGCACGTGGAATTTTTACGGGGATTTCGATCTCAGCTTTTTTGATCAGAGGAGCATGATTTCTTTTTCTATGTATCCGATCGATTCGTCGATACATCAATCAACTGAAGTGTATCAAACGCTTGGTTGGATCATTCTGATGCCAGTTGCTTATTCTCAATCTCAGGATGGTACTTTTCGAGAGATGAGCGATGCCCAGTCCATTCGGCAGTGCTATTTGCTCATGCATTAGCGACCACTTGCTCCATTAACGTAGTACTGTCGATACTCGAATTGACGTTCAGAAGAATACGAAACTTGGCACACTCGTAGATTTGGACGTCAAACGACTTCAGTTGAAATTTTGTCAGCCTTTAGAGCCTGAGAGAGAAGTGATGAACGATTTTGTGGATGCCGATAAACACAGTCTCTTATGAGACACTCCGCATACTCCAATACCTGACTTTCAGATCATTGCGAAACTACATGCACACGAGAAAAAATACACGAAAAGCGATTTGAAACAAGCAGGTTGATGGTTCAGAGCCTATAAAAAAAGATACAGGCAGTTATGTTGCTCTTTCGCGGTTGGGTTGTCGTCTGCTGTGTGCATCCACTACATCTATATCGATTAGTGACCTACGCTTGACTCGTCCAGTATCGAAAAACTACCTTTTCGGCATACCAGCACCGAAAGCGTATGGTTTCCGCCCTGATTTCGGGGCGGAAAGTGCCGCATTGCCGTCCAGGCGAGGAAGCGCCGGAGCACGCAAGATAGCGGACCGTGCGAGGTCCGGAATAACTCGCATTTCAGCCCGAAGTGCGTAATAACTATAATAACATTTACAAATTCCTTGTCATGCAGATGGACTGTTGCGATGCGCTCTTCGTGAAATTTCTCGCAAATCAATAAAATGGCAATATGATCCTTATAAACATCACCATCATTCTCTCTCTCACTCATCATTCACAATACAAGGAAGAAATTGCAGTATCTTTAGTTTCAGTGATCTGAAACACGTGGGTTTGCATTTAGTTCCTCGGATTCTCGCAGATGTGAGTCGAGTTTGTGTGACTCACTCTGATTATGCTTCTTTAATACGAGCGTTAAAGACTATTCATGAGAAGTCTATGATTTCTCAGCCATGAACCATAAGAAATATATCAATTTTGGTCGTAAAGAGTTCGGTGTGCTGGCTTGGGTGAAGAAATTTCTCATCTCATCGTCAGATATTATTTGATGATAATATGACACCCCCTCCATTTACCTACAATCTCCGATCTCAATTGATCGGTGGACAAACGATTTGACGATAAAATTTCCTTTTCCGTGAGAGATCGAGTGATTCGATCCCAAGATATACCAGCTAATTGACGTGTAGACACGATATATGCAAATCACGCCGACGAACATGAGGAATTAATCGACGTTTGGTAGGTATCGAACAGTCTCGGCAGGGATATACATTGAATGGATTGACCACTTTCTCGAGCCCACCTCATAGAAGCGTTTGACGATGATACTACCGGTTGCTCTGTATGAAAGGGGATAATCCACGTGAGAAGCTCCACGTCGGGTGTATTTAAATGAGCGAGGAACCGCGGAAAGTATTACGGACGAAACCGAAATAGAGCGAGGGTCATTGATCTTAATGACTAAGGCGATATTTTGGCCGACCACCAGCGGTACCATATACCCCTCATAAACGAGTCAAAGGAGCACCGGACACACTTCAGGATACCCAGCAGCCGAATTGGTATTCATCGCGTTGAATCATCAAACGCGTGCGATCCAAAAATTATCTAATTTTAATAAGAAAAATCGACAAAGTCTCCATCCTCGTTTCCGTCCCGTCCCACATCGCAGATCAGCTCTCCTTCCAACCCATACATTACCTCACTCGCCATGACTCACCAATCTCTCCCATCCTAATATACACGCTCCTCGATGATCCAACTTTGCGAGAGAGAGAGACTCTCGCTCTCCGAATGACTCATTAGGCGAAAATTCAGTCTGCGCAGTCGGTATATTGGCTTTTGTCGGAGTGACCCAGTGGCTGAATTTTCCCGCGGTGCCAGGCGACGACGCTTCTCTCAACGGGGGCGCATTTTTCGCCCTCACGCGACGACGACGACGACAAGACGAGGCGCTCTTGGTCGTTATAATGCGCGCGGAGAAATGCGCGAGAAAGTTGAAGAAGCCGCGGGTGGGCTCGTGCCTCCGCGACGAGCAAAGTCGATTAGGAGTGTACCGGAGGTGAGGACGTCCTCTTGGTTATAGGTCGCCCTCTTGACGGGGTGCCTCAAAGAGGCGGATATGATGCACCTGCGCCACGTGCGGCGAACCGCGCTTTATATGGCCGAGGCGCACTTTCGGCACGCACCGAGAGAGCTCGGAGACATGGTCGTTGCGGCCGCGCTGCTGGAGATTATATTAGGCACGAGACCGAGAGACGTTTCTCTCATGGTTTTGGCTCAATGAGGATGGGCTACCGGTCTCGCGGTGTCCGGCCCATCATCGTTTCGTTTTCGCGCGCGCGCCCGTAAGTGACCATAGAGACGCTCTGACTCATATATAACCCGGGGACCAGCTCTGCGGGATGTATGCGGGATTGCTGCTTTCCGCAAGCGATTCTTGCGCTTTATTACGGAAGCCAATGGAGACATGAAGCTTGTGGCTCGGTCTTTTTGTTCGGGGTGGTGAGAGTTGGCTCTGATGGATTGGCGTGTCTCTGAGTGACTAGCAGTGGGGGTGCCCATTGCGGGCAGTGCTTACTTTCGTCTATCTTTCTGAATTTACCATCGAGAGAAACTGAAAAGTTGCATAGTAACACTGTAACTCGGGCCCATTTTGTAATCCTCATTCTTCCGATTCCTCTCAGTTCGTCCTCAAAGAATCGGAAAAAACTCTCCTAACCACAGCATCAAACATTCTATCTATTCGGTCATGGAAGGTTTCAATTGAAGCAAAATTTTGGGCCCTATCTCTTTCTATTCCTCGTTCAACGTCATTCTCAGCCCTGACATTACTTCATTGCGCCACAGAAAAAATTTGAAAAAAACCTGAGAATTTTTTACACTTGACATCTCGATCCGCTTACATAGAATTGAGTCGAAGATGTGTTTCTTGAACTCACAACTTTCTCCTTTCCTCTACTCCATTAAAGTGTCAGGGAAAAACCTTCATGAGCAGCTTACCAAGCTCTGTTGATTCGTCAATACCGAGAACATTGATTAGAATTCGGTGCATGGAGCGCAAGTGTTCTCACTATCCATTTTATCATGAAGAGTCATGAAAAAACCTCATGCTGTGCAATTTTTAGACCATGACGATAGAGCTATTCAGAAATCCACGTGAGATCTGTCTATGCTGGTATCTCTCTTTTCCCCTCATCTCATCATCGAGAGAGTCTGAGACTTTTACCCTTGAATTCATTGCGATGATACCTCATTATCAAACTCCGAAACTTCATTGTGTAATGCGAGAAAGAAAAGAATGAGGCCTAAGGAGAGATCCTCGATTAGTATTCTCTATGATTCATAATTGATGGAGCGTGATTGAATATACAGAACTTCTCCAGATATTCCGGTAGTGAGATAGGATCTTAATCCTATATGCCAAAGTCGATAGGTCTTAAAAAATGTCCCAAGAAGGATGTTTCCAATTTTCCACAACTGAATGAAGAAATATATAAAAGAATTGGAATCTATAGTTCACCAGAATAATTATGCTCATGGTCTGATTAATATTTAGAACGTGAAAAGTTCACCGCGTACAAACTCTTTCGAATTTTATGAACTTGAATGAATGAAAGCAAGCGATGAGTAAAAGTGGACCTACCCGGTCTTAACGGTCCACGTGGAAATCGTCATGGAAATATCCCGTGAAATTCTATAGAAAGGATCCAAAAATGTCACTTGAAATCTTTTGCTCGTGGATTTCCTTCCGGAATTCCCCGTCGAAGATATTCTACGGGTCATTTTCGGACTTTTTCCGACGAATTCCACGTGAAATTACCACGGGTATTTCCACGTGGACTTTCGAGATCGGTTATATCGAAGCCCTATCCCAACCTCGAGAGTCCACGTGGAAAGCCCCCATGGAAGATCCACATGCAATATCGCGTCGATTCTCCGTGGAGTTCCCCGGAAAAATTCCAAAAATGTCACGTGGGATTTTTTCCATGTGAAATCTACGTGGAAAAAAAAATTTCACGTGGCATTTTCAGAATTTTTCCGGGGAATTCCACGTGGACTTTTGAGGTTGGGATGTGGTGCAATCGATATGGTGTCACAACATCTCCACCAGAATTCCGCTATTTTTTGAGGATAAAATGAAGGGAAGGGAGGAATCAAGCTCGCGAAATAGCACAAGGCGAGAACCTGGTCTCCAGGAGCTGGATTTTGATGAAAATTATTTTTCATGTCCATTGAGCCAAGAAAACATACCCGTATTCCTCCATTTTTGTGAATAGCCCCCCTGAGCCCCATGAAAATTCATCCAAGATATGAAAATATTGCATTCGTGGAGCATGCACGACCATACATGACCATGCAGAACCATATATTTTTACTGAACTTGCGAGGACTTGCAACGACCGACCTTTCAATAAGATAGGTTTGTTGTCCGTTGATTTGAATATTTAATCGCTTTGTTATACATACTCATCACCCACACTTGCAGGTTGGTAAATGCAAGTCCTCGAAAGTTCAATAATGGTATACGGCCATTCATGGTTATACATATGGTTGTGCATGGTCCACCAATGCAAGGTTTTCAATCTTGAATGGTTTTTCATGGGCTTCAAAGGGCTTATTCACAGAAACCGGGATGTACGGGGATGGTTTTCTGACTCAAAGCATGTGTGGAAACATTTTGATCAAAATCCAGCTTCCGCAGACCAGGACCTCTCCTTGTCAGTTGGACTCCCGCATGTTTCCCTATTGGCTTACCAGATACTTATTAATAGAGCGCATATTTACTACTGTAGGGTTTTTTTTATTCTTGAACAAAGATAATTATTTTACTGAGATGATTTGAGCCACAGTCAATAATTCACCATACCTCATAAATGTATCCAATAATCAAATTGAAATAGAAACTGACAATTGATCAAAATATCGTTTCGACTCCTCAGGAACATACAACAGTACCACGGTACCGCTCAACAACACTCCATCAGAGGCTTCAAGATCAAAGTCAAGTCAGCGATGTGCACACAGGCGTACCTGCAACAACCTTGGCAGCAAATTTACCGAATAATACCCTCGCACGCATGGCTCTCGACAGCCAAGTTTTTGAATAATAGAGCTGCAAGATTCAAAGCAGTCCCGCAACAGTCCGCAGCTTTTCTACATCGCCGCTTTCTTTCCGCCCCTCTCGCCTATTTCATTCGATGCGTCTCTTACACCATGGGACAAACTCCTATATATACGGCCTCTCTGCGACACCTGTAACTGCGAACTAGCCGCGCGCGCTCTTATGCACTTTTACGATCGCGCCAAGGAGCTGCAGAACCGACTGCGGCGACGATTCGCTCCGAACAATCCTCGGGAAATACCTGGCTCGACGATTCTTTTTTTTTCTCTCTCTCTAGCGGCTCTGCGGCACGAGCCATTCTGGACGCATTTAACTCGGAAAGATTGGCCGAGCCGAGGCGGTAGGTGATTGATGAACGAGACATCTTTTTGAAGGGAGGGGAGAGGTTTTGAGGTGCATTCGAGTGTATGAGAGTCGCGCGCACGATTTACAGGATTTTGCGGAGAGTGACTTTTTGTCGCGAGCCTTGCATGGGATGGCTAGGTGATGAACGCACGAGTGAACAGTTTATGGGTGGAGAGGTTATGAGTTATGGGGAGAGATGTTGAGCGTTTCGCGTGTTTAATGAGACGATATTTTGATGTATCGAGGGATCATCAGATGTTGTAGGTGGCTGC
>JAPYYZ010002686.1:0-12656 GCA_030522705.1 Eretmocerus eremicus | reverse complement strand
CATTTTTCTGCTTTATTGATTCACAATTTGTAATTAACTCAATTGTTATTAATATACTACCTAATAATAGCATGAGAAGCAGTAATTAAAATTCGTTCTACGAATCATTTATGTCATCAACCGACAATTGAATGTATGAAAGTTCACCTACACATATAAACTTTCAATTATAGAAAAATATTTACAACTAAATTTTTGTATTCATTCAGTATTTCATTGTGATACATATAGCTATTACAACTCTTATCCATTTGAATTACTTTGATGTCGTAGTGCCAAAAATATATGTCGTGACTTTTTCGCTTCTTAAATTTCAAAACCTACTTCACATTCGCAGTTGAAGGGATTTCATGCTGCTGATCAATTTGTACTCACGCGTTATCATTAGAATTTCGGAGTCGTCGTCACACACAATTCAAATATGCAAATGCACTTCATACAAGTCCATATCTACCATAATGTGTCCGTATAAACTTTGTATACCTATCATTATTTTTTGCAACAGACCGTGGTTAAAAATTCATTCGCAATTCTCGAGTCATTTTTCAAATTGTGCTTTATGATGTATCACACTTTGAATTTTCAAAACCTTCCAAGAAAAAATCCGACGTAACTCGCTCGTGAGACTATATAAATCAGTACTTCAGGCCATTTCAAGAAGGGCTCATCTTCTTCAAAAAGGATGAGACGAAGGGATGAGCATTGCTTGAAACGCATAAGCATAATTTGTATTTAGATAGCTGCGAACCATAGTGGAATAAGTCCACTTATGGCTCTTGAAAAATTGATTTGGTTCTTTGAAAACTGCTAAATCCTATTACGATCCAATCGGAAAATGCTCTCGTCATCATACGAATCGATTGTTTGTCCATATGAAAGCAAACAGATTCCTCAAATAGAACCGATTCCAAGTCTCTCAATTTTGGAAAGATGATGCGATTTTCGAAGCCCAAAATGGACTCACTTCAGTGTGATTTGCAGCCCTCCATTTCTTGAAACGCCTCAGCATAGTTTCATAAAATATTTTCTTTATGATGAACTCGTAAGATTAGATGAGTGAAATATTACATTTTTTGTTTGATGCAATTCAGAACTTGAAGTTCGAGACGCTGCTCATACAGTCTTACAAATCTGATAGACCTCATGATTCTCTCTGGATCTTGTGAAATATTGTTCGGTGCAGATAATTCTGCTGCAAAGCCACGATAAGAATAAGTTGGAATCGGTGGCTTTAGTCATTGATTGAGTTTTGAAATGAATCATCATGTTAGCAATACCACTGTAATATTTTTCTAGGGCAACCGCGGAGCGCACAAAGATTTCTCAATCTTCTTCAAACAGCTTTACAAAATTGTATCAGTATCCTGAGTTGTATTGGTACAATTGACGCTTCACTGATCTCAGAAGCTGGGCTAGCAGATCGCGAGCGCAAAAATCTCCAACTGTAAATACGCAACTGTCACTCACGTCTAATATAAAAGAGCCGAACTAGATTCGCTCTGGACGAGCAAACAATCAGAACAACACCAAAACACTCAAAAGTTCATCGAGTCACTCTACCTTTCCGGTATAATCTACCGCCATAAATCTATTTCAACACCATTATTAGGGTAAAATTCATTGTTATTTTATTACCATTATAATTCAAAGTGGCACTTGTCACTGACTGTCAGGAAAAAAGTGTACAGAAGGAGCGGAATTCAAATTTGACTCATTATTTTATATTCTAAAACCAATAAATGGGACGACACTTATTTGAAACTGATCGACACCATTGATAATGCTTGGTGTCGCAAATAACATTTGGTATATAGTATCGAGGCTAATTATTCGAACGGCTATTCTTTATCGACTAAAATTCATTCATGAGACAAATGACTGAAATTCAAAATAGAAAGCAAATATTCAAGCTCATAACTCCATCGATCCGATATACTGTCCCTACATGTTTCTTGAATTCCTTGAATTTTTATTCAAAGATAGGAGAAATCTTTAAAATAGCGAGTTTGCCTAACGACTGATGTTGTGAAATCCTGTCCACTTTTTCCCGCCACCGCTGGAAGCAAGTATCGCCCTAATATCTGTAATTCGTCGCCGCAATCGATCATGTTTCAAAGAGAGACGTGAACAAAATCAGTGAGATGCTATAACGAAGATAACGTTCGTTCATACTCACTGAATCTTTGTTTTATGTAAAGTTGCATCATACAGGCATTAGTAATTGGTCCATCAGGAGTTGATTTGAACAAGTTGTAGAAGAGGGCTGTGCCATTTCGAGAAATTCTCCCACATGTATTGAGGAATTGACAGGAAAGTACTTATCAATGCTCGATATCAATCTCTTCCCTGGCTGAGTACAAACGCGAGATTATTTGGTACATCCTTCAAGACAAGTGGGCAAATCATCAATGCAATCCATAGACAGTTTCATATAAAGAGAGAATTACTTTGGACACATTGGGATCGTCCGTTACTCAAGTATTATGGATTACTTCTAGAGTATGGGAGTAGTTTCTGATTCCATGAACTTGAGAGATTATCGAAAAAATAGTCAAGCGTAATTCCCACGACGCGAGTCTACGTAGAATCGTCTCAAATTCATAGGCTCAGCCAGGGTAAATATTCGAGCAGTTGCAAATATGAAGTAATATAATACTCTCATATGATATTTCGTTACACCCGTGATTCCATTACTTACGATTGCTTCTATCTAAATGTGTAAAAGTCATAGAAATTACGCAACTATTGCTTTTTCCACAAAATTTTGTGAGATCTAGTAAACAAGTTCTTGCTCAAAGAGGAGAGTAATCTTTCTTCACCTGAGGATTTCATTTCGAAATATTCGAATCACCACATACATCATACGTTTCCACAAGTGGTTGTGGCTATGAAAACTGGCTCTGAGTGACTTACATTATTCACCAATCAGCTCAAGTAAGATTATTGGGTATAAAACGTATGTTGCAAAATCTCTTCAGATCATAATTCGTTCAGACGTCTAAATTCGTGTGCTTTTGTACCATCAACTCGAGTGCACATTATTTATGCAGCATTCTTGAAAATACAGGCATCTTTCTCACGAAAATGTCCTTCATAGTTTCATGTCCCAGCAAATCTAGTGTTTGAACACTGAGATACAATGATAATACGTTTCATTGGGATTTTTAAATTGAGAGTACTGATCCGCACGCAACTCGCTTTAGAGTTACGTATTAGATGATCATTGAATTGATTGATGGAAAGTCTCTGAGACACTGCTACTTAAGAATTACTTTTGATGAAACATTATTAATTCAGAATATCAATTATATATTCATTCTTACATAATCTTTCATCCATAAAGCTTATGGATACTTGTTCTTACTTACTTTGAAAACATGTAGATCTATTCTTGAAGAGTGATTTGATACGCATTACGGGGTTGAGGTCATGTCGGAGCGGTACTAGTCGAAAAGTTTTTCCCAGATTTCCCAACTCTTTTTCGATTTAGGTCAAAATCCGAGTTGACCAATGTTGGTCAAACATTCTCCAACTCGTATTTTGATCCGAATCAGAAAACTGTTCAAGAAATTTGGGCTAAACCTTCTTGGCGGTTGCTCCAACATGCCCGACTTTTCCGAATTGACAATTCCATATTTTGTTGGTCGACACAATCGATATTAGAAATTTGTTCCGACGACTCACGGATTAATCGCCAACAATGCGCACTTTGTACAAATTCAAGCCTGTTACAGCTCATAAGCCATTCGATCTCTCATTCGAGATGAAGGATGGAGATTTTCATGACGATGGAAAAGGAATACATAACGTACAATCACCTTGTTATATAAACAATTTCAAAAACCACACTTCATTCAACTACTTTCCAATTGATTGATACCCTTTCATACTTGATTGGAAAGATGATGTCAATAAAATACATTCTATATATTCATGAAAACTATTCGCAATTCTCTGTAAACACTGAACTTTTTGCGAAATCCTAAAAATTGAAGAGAAATACAGCTTTGACGAGAGCTACCAATATCATCCATCATTTATAGGCCATTAAATTTAAGAGTAAACAAGATTATTAATTTTCACGTGACAATGGTTTTGGTTGGAAAGCATGTGATTAATAAAAAATGGCATAGTATTGTTGGTATGAGCAACGCACACCAGAAGAGACCGTATTCAAGGGAAGATATAATTAGAAATAAGATAACATTCATATAGGAATTTGGTTAGGTATAGTGAAGCATGAAAATAAGATGGGTCTTAATATACAATGAATATGGTCACACACTAAACATTGATATTGTTCTAAAACAATGTACGAGATTAATATAGTAACGTGTGAGTTTGATTAGCACTGTTTAGAGCATTCTAAGTTTTTGGGCTAAAATATCAACGTTGAATGTAAAAGATGTCTCGACCGCTCGGGTCATGAAAATCTGAACAAAGTAAGATAGAGAAGTTCTCTCCACTTCCCTCAATCTGAGCTATACTCTACCTAACTTGAATTCAACATAGATATAAGATTTTCATTTAGATTCACATTAGAAATGAGCGGATGTAATTAGATCACCTTTTCTATTTGGCCTTGCTATACATACAAGAGGTTGTTCATAGTAAGTCACAGTAAAAACATACAGTTGAAGACACGAAAGAAAACTCAACAAATTTTTTCTTGCTCATTCATGTATTACAGAAATATTCAAATAATTGTTTTGCTTTTTGTTCACCCTATTACAAAATTGATAAAATTATCTAGCTATCAATTGAAAAAATGATATCACTAAAAGTTCTCATTTTGATTCACCTTGAACATTTACTTGTGCACATTGAGAAGTTTCAGAAATTTTTCAATATTATTTTGAATATTTAAATAAAGGGAATATTTAGAAAAATGAATATAACATTCTTATGTTTTATATTAGGTACAGAGTAAGAATTCAATATTCCACCTATCTAAACTATAATTTCTCACCTTGAATGCGACTGGTAATTTTTCAAGTTCATTGCCAAAATTTTAAATCATCAATGCAAGTATCTCCCTAATGATATAAATTTGTTATCATCTGCTTTAAAATGCATTCATAGTTCAATAATGCATCACGGCTGCTCACACAAGCTCAAACGTCAAGCCACAAAAATGACACACATTTAAAAAACACTTAGTAAGAATTTCAATTTCAAATATTTGGAAAATTCTAAATCTTATATCTAATGTCATATCCGCATTCCGATATCTGATACTAAAACACGAATATGTGAGCCCTATCTCTATCATATAGATTTATAAAAATAATTTGAAATTTCTCTATAAGAATCTATGTCAAACAAGCAACTTGTGGATATCTTGATTTTCCATCATAACTAACCATAAAAATTTTCTCAAACAACAGAAAAATATTGATTTTTGTACTAGTCTGTGCAGGAAGGCGAAATGGGAGGAGTTCTAGACATTATGATTGCAAAATAATTCAAAATTCAAAATCAATTACTTCTGCACTGTAAATAGATTTTACGCAAACAACCATAAATTCCTCTGAATATCCAACCAACCAAGAAAAATCTGTAGTAACATCATCCCCAGAGCTTAGATTTTGAATGAGAGAGCGCACTTATTGACAACTTTATTTGAAAAGAATCAACAGAGCAATGGGAATATTTTGTTGATCTTGAAAAGTTATTGCAGAACATTTAGATATCACTTATCTTCCTCAAATTTGACAATTTGTACGGTTTTATAGATAAATACTATGTTATGAAAGCCCACTACGTTGTGTCTCATCAAACCCTGATACAACCAAGTGATTGGTACACTAAACGCCACTTTAGATGAAATGATGAAGTCGGAGTGAGTGAAAAGATAGAGAATCCCAAACTCGATGGAATAATCAATAATATTTGAATAATCCACGCATTTTTCGAGAATATTCAAAGCAAAATCGTTTTGAAAACCGGTTGTTAGATCTTCTGCTTTCTAAATAATTATTTGCCAACTCATTTTGGAACGACAGTGGAAAATATTTTTCATCAATGCATTCCATTGGTCAGAAATATTTCGAAATGAAATTGTGTCAATAGTGGAATAGCCGTGGAAAGAGAAAAAAATGTTCAAGGGACACTGACAATTATAAAGAAGTGTCATCACTCTCCTCGAACGTTCTCCGGAGTAATAGAGAATAAAATCAATTTTGCTGATGGTTCCTGATAATCAG
Source organism: Eretmocerus eremicus (assembly GCA_030522705.1). Taxonomy (NCBI): domain Eukaryota; kingdom Metazoa; phylum Arthropoda; class Insecta; order Hymenoptera; family Aphelinidae; genus Eretmocerus; species Eretmocerus eremicus. Next base: position 6,450 of record JAPYYZ010002686.1, on the reverse strand, counting down.
TAACATGGCATATGAAGAACATGATTTCATAAAAATTATAGTTTCAAGCATTGCTCGATTTCTTCATGTGAAACTCAAAGTAGATGATGAGTTACACTATTGACTTCAAAATTCAGATGCACAATTGAAACCTCATTATAATTATACCTGATATCAATCAGATAAGTATTTACTGCAGGATCAAAGAGCAAAATACAGAAATTAGCCATGATTCAATTAAAAAATCGGAAAAGAATATCTAATCACCTTGATGTCTAATTCAACTCATTAATGTTTAGCCAACTACATTGTGCCTAGAAATTATGGCTTGACGTTTTAACCCGAGAGAAGATTTATCAATCATCGACATTCGGGTCATCAAGTGGTCTTGAGCGATCGAACCTCAATGATCGAACAATCTAGAGCGGAAATGACACTCGTTTGGTCGAATAATAATGAGTAATGAAAAACAACTAAAATATTCTAATGTACCTAGAAAATCTCCCTATAGTGTCATATGTTTCTTCATAAAATAATATCTTTGTGGAATAAAATATGAGAAAATTTTCTTTCACCTAAAACATTAATTTGAACGGCTAAATAGACGAAGGTTTTTTTCATGCACTGATCAATAGCTGATGAAAATCTTGACCATGAAGCTGGTATCGGCTATTTAGCTTGATTTAGCATCGTAAGAACTCGTATGAAGCCTAATCTTTTACAATTTCGTGGGTGAAGACCCTCATCTCGCTGATGGACAAGGCAGGTAAAGTAAAACAATAACCGTGCCCTGTATTGTAAGATCTAATTTGTGGAGGCAACTGGAGTTTGGCAGTACGGACACTCACGTTGATTGGGTGCGCAAGTAGGACATACCACGAAATGATTGCATGGAGAGAGGGTGACAGAACGATTTTGTTCTTCACAGACCATACATTTAGCAGCCGTTTCTCTATACAGCACCTGAAAGGGCAACAGTTCATCTACCAATTGCGCCTCTCTTAGTTTGTAAGTTTTGAATTTTCTCATATTCTAGCTCTCATGGAATACTCATGATTATAAACACGTAATAATTCTCAAAGAATCAGATTGAAAGTCATAGCAATCTTTTCCAGTTGACGAATATGATACTTCTCAGTTGTAAACTAATTTCAGCAGTAGCTCGAAAACTGAAGCACCAAGAATAAGATGAGAATTTTGATAAATTTTACAACTAGGGCGTATACAGAGCTCTCGATTAATAATTTTGTAAACTATTATTAGTAATTTGTGGATATCTTATTCGTGAGAGTCGTAATGACATTCGTTAAAATAGTTATGCAGTTGTTCAACGTTACATATGTCATTGAAACCCAATAGATAGCTCTGTTTTACCTTCTCAATCTCTTCTAATTCCGAGCGTAGTTGAGCCTGCATGGACTTTAAATTGGCTATTGACATAGACTTGAAATCACTGGTTCTTCTGACTGGACTGGGAAATGTACCGCTAGCGTTGGTCGCCTCTTTTTCAGCTCTCAAAGCTTTCAGTTGGAGTAGAGCCTGAAAAGTATTCAGAATTGAAATAGATTAACGTTTACAAAAGACCAAGTTTTGGTAAGGAATTGTCGAGTAAAAAACAATCCAAAACGAGCAAATCGCTTACCTCATCTCTTTGTTGTTCTGCCATGGCGGCCTTTCGTTTTGATTCTTCACACTCTAGTTGCCATGCATTACAAGCAGCTCGTGCTTGATTGATTCGTTCGTCCCAAGTTGCCAGTTGCGCTCGACTAGACGATAACTCCTCTCTCAACCTCTGTAACTAAAGTGTTGTAACAAGACGTTATCAACAATGCTTAAACGTCAATGACGTAACTGCTTATGGTGACGAACTGGCATTGATTTACCTCAGATGATGATCCTATGGCATTATTATTACTTGGACTAATTGAAAATGCACTGACTAATGGAGATGCTCCAAGAGTTCGGGATGATGGAGACATCCTTTGACTATTCGAAAAGTCGAACAGGCTGTTGGTAAATGCACCAAGTTTCGATGCCGAGCCACTCGATACATGATTGCTGAATGGATCCGAAATATGATTCATAAAAGATGACATAGACTGAAAAAGAAAAACGAATGATCGATCATTTCATATATCAAAGGCTGAGATGATGACGAGGTATTTCCAAATCCCTAACCGATTCAAGTGAATCTTGATGAGAAAATCTCGAGCCTGCTGTGAGAAAACTACTAGCCGACTGCAAAGGTTGAAGAGGACTCGATGCGGATGGTGAAAAATTTGACAGAACGGAGCGTTCGGCCATCCCAGGAATGTTGACAGGTGCGGAACAGCTGAGCAGTCCCGAGCTTGCGAGTCCAGCTGATATCGAATTACTAATTGGAGAGTTGGCATCTCGGTGTACAGATTCAACTAGGCCGAGGGGATCGTCTAAATGTAGATCGTCCAAGGCGTTTCCTGTGAAGAGTAAAGAAAAACGGCAATCAACACCAAGACCTTTTGACTGACGACCCATAACGATAATTTCATATCAACATACCCAACACAGATTCAACGGTGTCGTTGGGATAGAAAGCTGAAGACAGTGGAGATGAAATAGTTGGTTGAGGTGTCATAGAATTCAAATTGTAAGCAATGTACAAATTTTGTTTCTTCTGCGCCTTCTCAGCTTTCGTCAAAAGAGGATCAGATTCAATGGCCATCAATTGTTTTCTTACTTCACTCTGAAAGCACAAGAAAAACGTAACATAGAGTTATGTATTTGACCTTTTTTTTCAAACACTTTTAGAGACTGAAATACCATACTCACAGCTTGTAATATAGACGGGCTATAGAGCATGCTTGAATATTTCGGCTGCGACGATGAATTTTGATGTAGTTGAGCTCCCGGGGCTTTGCTATGAGAACCGTTACTGCCAAGGCTACTGGTGCTTGCGGATTCAGAGATTTCTCCACTACCGTTCTGCAAAATGGCCAACTAATAACGCGATTATTACAATATTCCCATGTGAATGTTTATAAGATGTATTCAATGTTAGTATACTAAAATTTAAAGATAATCCGAACTATCAAGTTTATCGAGGTTAGACTCGTAGTTGCGCTCAAAACAAAAAATATATCAACGTGAAATATCGAGGGATTCGAAATCGACTTCTTGATTGGGCCGCTACAAGAGCGATTCATATACGTAGAGAACTCGAAGCAATAACATTGATACTCACACTGCTGTCATTCATAGTTTTATCCTTATCGTTCGTCCTTTTATCAGGTGGTAACGCATTGCTCAGTAAATCCACCAAATTCGTCCCACAGTCCAGAGGCATGGTCACCAAATCTCTAGCTAATGAAAGGTCTTCTGCTGGCACCACTGCAAACAATAAAGATTCGGTTCCAATTTCAATTTTACCCAGGTCTACTAAAAAAAATTTTATACTAATATGAGCTTGTAAGCGATAAAAAACTACGTTTCATCTGGTAACTTGTCGTTTCTTGGACTATTCAGAAGATCAAAAACAACGACAAGATGAGGGATAAATTCTGACGTGAGCTATAATATTTCATATCCTTCAAAATTCAATCAAAGGCGGATTAACAAGTCTGAACTCAATAAAGGTATGAAACTGGAGTTGATTTGTCCACTCGAGAATTAATCCGATGACGAGAATCGCGTTATCTTCGTGACAGATTCAGTGGCCTGTGAATATAAAAAAGGAGTGGCAACACTAACGATCCACGTGGGCGAAAGCACAGAAAACTCCGCGGGGGCAATAGCCCGCCTGTTGCACGTCGTTGCACTTGGTCGATTTGTAGATTTCCGGATGGAATTGCTGCTCGGTGCGCGTGTGACAGTAGACGCAGTTGTCGCCCTGGTCGCAGTTGCCCGGCTCGCCCCACTCCTCTCCGTGTTTCACGTTCGGGCATGGCGTTGAGCTATTCGGGATTAGATTGAAAATTACAATCAAAATTGAAATCAATATACGCACATATTATTCCCCGACGCTTAAAATTTTTTGCAACTCGGACTGTACACTTAATTGTCTCTACCGTTTGGATATCCAAATGAGAATAAAATCAAGACACGAGTGAATGAGTGTGGAGATGAATTTGAAACCAAATCATTTTACGCAGCGAAGCGTGCTTGTATCAAAAATATTGGATGTACAGGATTTAAGAGTGAACGCGATCAAAAGAATTTGCGGGCTGGTGCGCAGTAGCATGAAAAAAAGTCTGACTGAATGAAGCGAAATGAAAATTGATGTGCCAGCGGGTTTTTGCGGATATATCCGCAGCCACTTCAAATTTTTAGAACAAAAGCGAAAACTGTCTGATGATCGGAGTTTGAGATGTTGATGATCAACGCCAAAATGGAATTTGAGATAGGACAACGACTTCTTCGGTGAAAACCTTCCCTCTTGAGATACAGTAATGCAGAGCAGATCTGCTTAGTGGGGCTAGTTTACGTCTCACAACAAACATGTACACAAAATATAATTTTTTTTCACAGAATTTTCCAACTTTATGATGACCAATCAAGGAAACTCCTTAGAGGAGTATTCACCTGCCTCAATGTTCACCTGTTTCGTAATGATATCTGACTCGTCCCGAGTGAATCCATTCAATATCACTCATCCTCAATCATAATTGGAAACTGAAATTTTCGTCTAAAATGATTTGGTTACATAATGCTTTCCACTGAATTAATCAGTTTTTCCTGCAAATCATTTCAACTACCCAATTTTTCAGGAAAAATCAATCAATTTAGTCAAAAGCACGATCTCAGCTGTGATTCTACAACAGAACCTATGATAATTTGAAAACTATCTGAAATAACTGACAACGAGTCACGACTGGGCCTCCTCCGTCGCCCGAAGAAATTCCCACGGACCAACCCTACGATCTAGAAATGAAAAGATCTCCTAAATTCGTATCAACCCACCGATACTTGTACTTCCTCGGGCTCCTGCGTTTGTCCTTGCTATTGTGATACTGCGGGCAGGCGTATCCCTGCCTGCACAGTCTGGGCGGCCTCTTGCACGGCTCGGTCTTGTAGTTGCTCAGAACGTACGTGGTGTCCTGCCACTTTGGGTCCTCGTTCATCAGATTTCGCTCCTTGTCGAGGACATTGGGCCCGCCGTTGTTCGCCGCGTCCGACTCGGCGTTCTCCATGGCCTGGAGCTCCTTCAGATCGTAAACCGGCGGCCTCAGGTCGTGATTTCCGTGGGCAAAGGCGCAGTGGGGCCCGTTTTTCACGCAGAATCCACGAGTGTCAGTGTCGTGGACGCACATGCACGTCTTGTAGTAGCGAAGGTGGTAGCGACGCTCCGTGTCGCCCGCCGTACGATGAAGATTTGGGCATCTGGAATTTTTTGATTTTTTTTTATTTGGTTGTGAAGGGTGCGGGGTTTTTGAGCGCATCCGTGTGAGAGGAGCTGTGGAGGTGGACTGTTTGGGAGAGTGTTTCGAGCTCCCTCAAATCGGATCGATTCAAATCAAATTCGGGACAACAACGAAAATATCAACTGTAATCAAGTAGAAGCACTTTTCAAGACCAGTAAAATGGTTAGATTGTGTTATGTAAATTTAAGCATCTTCGTAGATGATTGGAATTCGTTGGAATTACTCAAAGAGTAACATCTTATCGAGGTGGAAATTTTGAACGTTAGATTACACAGCTGAGGCTAAATTTCAATTCATTTTTAACTACAGTATGGTTCAGGATTTGGAAATTTGAGAGCTGAGTATTTCTCACGTGTGAAACGTGATGCACCTAAAAAAGTAATGAAAAATAACGATCCTGCAAATATACATCTCACGCTATTTGAGATTCCCGACGAGTATTGAAAAGGAAAATGAAAACAAGAGATCTTATGTTATTGTTTTCGGTTAGTTATGACGATTCGAATCGGTTCAGCGAGGGTATCTCTGAAAAAGACTATCGATAACGAAATGTAACGAAATTCAAAATCAATTTCCGGCACTTCCGTGCACAGCAAGCATGCTTAGAAAATGCATTGATCGTTGTCGATAGTACGATACTCCTTTCAGATAATATTTTGCGCTGATTATATTGGGTTCAAGTTGATCTGACCGATAAGAAGAAAAAAAGACGGCGCAGTGAGCGCACGAGAACATGACGAAGAAAGGATGATTTGCATATAAGTAAGTAAACGATGTGTGGAGAACGAATGACGCGTTCACTTGGAGAAGGATAGCGATCGCATGTGTCTAAACATTACAATAATCAATTCTGCACGACCGAACGACGACAAGGTACGGCAGAGCTCTCGGAAATAATGATAGCTCGGATAAGCGGCTTACATCCTTCAGTAGTTATCAAAAAAACCGTACCCTCAAATTGGGCTTATCGTGCTCATCGTTTTCCGCGTTTTCCACGCATCGGAGAACATGTAACTCTCAATCGACGTCTCATTCAAGCTCGTCGACATCCAAACCCATTGCCCCGAAACTATAG
>JAPYYZ010002685.1:0-20895 GCA_030522705.1 Eretmocerus eremicus | reverse complement strand
AAAAATTCAGATCGAGCGCTGAAAAAGTGTCCTCCACAGGGGACAAAAGTAGTGAATGCCCTCACTTGGTTGCTATGGCAATCACGCAAACTTTTGAATCCGTTTCCATCGAGCTGTTGCTGCTGACCGTTCATCAATTCGGTAATACTTATGTACATCAATTACTCCTGAAAATAACTGAGATGTAATCGAGAGTACCATCCCTAATCGTACTCGTTCAGTTTGTGGCAAGGCGTCGAAGCCAACCAAAGAACCACCGCTCCTAAGAAAAAATCATCAAAAAGCACCTCCACCCGTGTTAGTTCATGATGATACTGGTCATTCGGCAGTTTATCAAGATATACCGAGTTCAGGTCGATGTGAGCTTAAAGGATGTGAGAAGGAGACGCATGTAATATGCGAAAAATGTAACGTCAGTTTATGTTTGACGCGCGGCAGAAATTGCTTCAAACTGTTTCATCCTAACGATAGCTGTGACCTCGAAGAACTACTAAGAGTGAAGCCACCTAAACTGGGGAGGGCGTTCACTACTTTTGTCCCTTGTGGGGGACATGTAGTTTCTTGTATTAAATCGTTCCCAAAGGAAGTGGTGATGCATTATTCCTTCATTTGACACGTAAACACCCTCTTCTCAGGCCTTCTCTGATTTTTCTGATTGTTAGATTTAGACCTGTAGTGAACGAGTTAAGAACATTGATGCGTTCAATGGAGATTCGGACTCGTTGAATGCTTTTTGTACCGCAGTGAGATTCGCAGCGAATATAGGGGGACAAAGATCGGAACGTATGATTCTAGTGACTCTGACTAGTGAATTAAAAGGTATTGCAAAAGTACTCTACGGATCGTCCGTGATAAATCTTGGATCTGTAGAGATATTTCTCAAAGAGCTTGAGGAGCAACTCTCAGTTGTAGACTCATTTAATGACATAATGTCAGAGATTAAAGCATGTATAAAGAAAAAAAATGACTCATGGATACAATCATCGGCTGCAACTAGAGTAAACAGATAGCCTGGCATGATTTTTTGTGACTGGCAACTTAAATGTTCCTTCAAAATGTGTTTTTTTCCATAGTAGAGATCAATCTGTACAGTGAATGATTCTCTTCCGAATTTCTTGGTTTACGCCAGTGGGTCAAATTAATTGGTAAAATTACTCAGCTTCAATAACAGTAACTTCACCAATCAATTTTACCCATTGTCATGAACCAAGAAATTCGGAAAGAATCATTCACTGTACAGATTGATCTCTACTATTAAGAAAACACATTTTGGAAGAACATTCAAGTTGCCAGTCACAGAAAATCATGCCAGACTATCTGTTTACTGTAGTCGCAGCCGATGATTGTATCCATATAACGTCACGCGGGGCTCGACCACTGCGGGTCTTTTTCAAGTTACGCGACTTTGAAACAATTTGCACGAGTTGAAGGAAAATTTTGAGAATTTTTTCTCAAATTGCACCTTATTCCGCTGAATTTGTTCCAATTTGCCATACCTTTTGTTTAGGGGGCCAAAAAAAATGCATGAGGCCAATCCCCTTCGTGTACAAAGAAAAGATTAAACTGCCACCAAGAGTACGCCGAATTGTTGAAGTCAAAATCATCAATAATGCAAAAGTGAGCTGGGTCCCACTTACTCACTTGGCGAAGGGAACACTCTTCGGAAATCTTGTCATGCAGGATGACGATGGCCACGGATACGCGGAAATCATTAATTACACGGAAAAGCCAATTTATATTGACACACCGTGTGTTAAGTTGGAAAAGATGATGAGAAAATAATCCCTTGGGGCAGTAATGATGAAAAGCGTGCCGATAAGGACGTCACAATGTGCCCTGTTCGCCGATTATCCAAGAGTCGAATAGAGGCAGACGCGTCGCCTTCCGAGAAATTGAAGGAGAGCGATAAGCGTGAAAACAAAGAGCGCGCGCGCGCTCGAGCCAAAGCTGAGCGCGTAGAGATCTCAATGAAGCTTGTAGATGTGAGCGTGTGTATGGAAGAGGAAATCAAACACGTCCGCAAACTTATAAGTATTAATCCATGGCAATTCGGGTTGGAGGGCGAACCTTCGCCGGCCACTCATATGATCGAACAAGAGATTAGATTGAAATCGGGGGAGCCTTTCAAAGCCAAGAGATACTGTTTACCTCCAACACTGAGAGCCCCGTTGATCAAAAGAATCCAAAAATTGCTTGATCTAGGCATTATCCGTCCATCTCGATCGCCATGGAGATGAAATTGCTTCCTGTACCAAAATCGCCAGATAGAGACGGATCCAAACGATACCGATTTGTAACCGATTTCCGGCCGCTCAATGAGGATATTGTGGGAACTTGCCAACCTCTTTCTTTGACAACAAATATACTCGATCAGCTGTCCTCCGCGCACTATACAGTGGACCCTCTCAACAGCGGAGACCCCGGGACACCGAGAAAGTGTCCGCTATTCAGAGGTGTCCGCTATTCAGAGGGTTGTCGAATTTTGGGTCTTGGGTACAGTTAGTCATTATTCTACTGATACATAGATTAGATATATGAATTCACGTCATGATTCGAGCTTTGATAGCTCCAAGTTGACGTTTGATTCAACATTCTAAAATCATACATGTATGGTAATAACAATTTTTTTCAGAGACAGTCAATCATTGATGTCTGCTTCATACACTTTCCTCCAATGGAATGCATTGTTTAATTTGAAAGCACTCTGTAGTACACTGCTGCTTCATCCGAATTCAAAATATCTCTTTCTTCATAATCCTTACACTTCTCGTCGAGTCCTTCATTCCATTCACCAACAACTCCAAGATCAACAGAGCCACTCTCACCACAAACTTCCTCCATTACATTTCTGTAATTTTTCTGGAACTTCTTCGACCACCTTTTTCAGCCCACAAATTTCTAAAACTTTCTCTTTGAGAAGGAGCCCAGATACGAGAATTGAATTTGCTATCATTCATGAGAACCAATCGAATAGGATGCTGCTGATTTCAGCGATCTCAGTTTTTGGGTACTTCCTTTCCGAATCGACGTTCTGAATCTTGGGAACACCTCAAATATATCCTGCTTATTCTTGATCAAGTCACCGATTTTTGTTCTGCCGATTCTGAATCTCTCAGCAGTGTCACGATAACTCAGCTTTCCACTCTCAACAACTTCTATTATTCCCATTCCCTCTCTGATACTTAATCTCTCCCGTTTTCGTGCCATGTTCACATTGATTCGGCAGGGGTGAAACTCACGGAGGCCCTGAACTATTCTGGCTCAGCTGGAGTCAGCGCGACTGGCTAACTATTGTGGGAATTCAATCGTTATTGTGAAGATTGAGCTGCTTCAGGTGCGTATATAGTCATGCGTATAAAATCATGCCGTTGGCCGAAGACAATTTCTCAAGTTGGACTGACAATTTCACGTGTCCGTTATATCGGGGTGGAATAACATGGAATCGATACAGTCGGGACCGAAAAAAGCGTCCGTTGTTGAGAGGTGTCCGTTATTTTCCTGTCCACTTTTCAGAGGGTTCTCTCCTATAGAAATCGAATGGGAAGCAAACTAAGCATCTCTAAGTGTCCACTATATAGAGGTGTCTGCTTCTCAGAGGTGTCCGTTAACCGAAGGTCCTCTGTATAACGGTCGTGGACTTGCTCAATGGCTTCTACCAGATTGAAATGGATGCGAAGTCGGCGAAAAACACATCAATAGACACCCCTTCAGGTTATATGGAATACGCGCGATCAGGACAAGGGATGGCAGGGGTCCCGGATAATTTTAACGAGGCCATCTTCCTCGCACTTGTTGGACTCACCCCCGATGACCTGGCCACCTACTGCGATGACATATATATCTGGAGTGAGACCCTTGCCGAACATGAGATGGAATTCAAAAAACTCATGCAGAGGATGATTAAAGCAAACTTGACCATTTCATCAAAGAAATGTCAATTTTCGAGACGTGGAGCTGAAGTATTGGGTCATATTGCTGGCAAGGGTCGAATCAAACCAGACCCGCAAGAATCAGAAGCAGTTCAAAAATACCCAGCACCAACAAACGGGAGAAAAGTCAGACAGTTCCTCGCTTCGACTGGCTACTATAGGCGTTTCATTCAGGGCTACGCAAAAATCGCGCACCCGCTCAACAAGCTTCCAAAGGAAGATGAGCCTTTCGTGTGGGGCGCAGACCAACAACGCGCGTTTGAGGAGCTGCGCGAAGCATTATGTAGTGATTCGGTGCTCGTGAGCCCTGATCCCTCGTCTGAGTACATCGTCTTTTGCGATGCATCGGACTATAGTATAGGTTCGATCCTCGCCCAAGGTACTATAAACAAAAATCGACACGTGGCATACGCGTCGAGGGCATTGTGTGGTTCAGAATTAGCTTGGCCCACGTACGATGAAGAACTGGGATCGGTGGTACACGCGTGTTTCTCTTCCCAACCGTACCTTTACGGACAGAAATTCACCGTAGTCACTGACCGCGAACGTCTACGCCACTTCCATACATCGCGAAAACGAGACATGAGATTTGGCCGATTAAAAACTCAGTCACGCGGATACAACTTTGATATAGTCTACAGACCAGGCAAACAGAATGGAGCAGCAGACGCGCTATCTCAAAATCCGATCATCAAAGAGGGAGAAGTGAATCCCGAACTCCCCCGAAACGAACTTTACTTATTGACCGAGAAGCGAGAAAAGGGAAATCCGTCATGCTTCGTAGATTGCCCCCCTGGGCGCGTATTCAAAACGCGAGTGCATCGCATATCGGGAGCCGAGAAGTCGAAAATTTCCAACGAAGAAGAATCGGACGCGGATCAGCCGCCGGGTAAGAGACAGCATCTCACTCGAACGGCCGAGATCGCGACCGAAGTCGAGTCGAGTCAAAAATCCGAAGAGCCGATGGAGCGTCGAAGAATTCGTCAGAGAACGCGAGAGTCAGCGCGCATCAGAAATCAAGCCCCCTCACGTAGCTCCTCGGGAGATTTATCACAGCATGAACCGGCCGACACGGAACCCTTGAGTCAGCTAACGCTCGAACAGATACGTGGAGATGCAGACAGCACGGCAGCTGAGTCGAGTATGCAGAATATACTATGTGTTGATACCATTGAGCAGGGTCGAACTCATGAAAAGACGGATCGGGTGGCTGAAGTATTGCCGGATTCCCCATTAGAGGCGATTATGATTCCAGTTAGTCGACATTTCAAAGCATCTGAGAATCACCATTCAGAAATTCAGAGTCAAACGGTTGTGGAAAGTGTGCAGAATGGAACAGAAAACCGTAGGCCAGTTAAGGCCTTGCCAAAAATGACAAGTATTGGAGCATTGGAGAGTCAACGATTTGAAATACAATCAAAATTCAAAAGTCGGAATCACCCGAAGGCTTAGAAAGAAGACACTCAGAGAAGTTCGGCGGATCCCACAATAAGTTCAGGCACAGCGAGCCAAAATTATTAGCTAACTCTTTCAATGCTCAACGGCGACGGAACCGGTATTGAGGGTAGGAGAGGCCCGATTGATCTTTTTCATATTATACCACCGTTGCAACGTAGTGTATCGACGGAGGAAAGCGCATTCAGTATTGGACAGCAGAACGGGCTGCAGAGCAATGACATTGAGCAGCAGTGCGAACTGCCATGCAATGATATCGAGCCGCAGCAGAGAGCGCGTAGTGATAAGCCGCATACCAGTGGGCGAGAGAGCAAGAAAGCGCAAGAAGAGCTTCCTCTCCCACAGGCGACGTGCGAGGTCTCGCTGTCAGAGTCAGAGCGGAGCGAGCGTGCAGCTGATTCTCCAATGCGGGAACAGCCAGCATGCGAAACACTCAGGGAGAGCACGAGGATACCTGAGACTACTGTGAGCAAACCAGCAGCGGTGATAGATGCGACCGCGCGAGTGCGTAATGAAAACATGCATGTAGATTCGTTTTCACAGATCTCCCGAGCTCAGGATGAATTTGAAGAGAAGTTCAAGAGATTTTGAGATGTTCCCTGCTCTGCCGAGAATGATATTAGCTTCCAGAGGTTCATTGATATCCCGAATTCACCGAAGGGCAACTACTTATTTTGGTCTCTGATGACATGTTTTGAGTTACAGTTACACGTACTCGAACTGTGTAGAAAATTATTATATAATGGCAATATGTGGTCATGTATTGCGCCAGAAGAAACCAGAAAGATTCTAAAATCCGATGAAAAATTTGGGAATGACGACTGCATATTTCTCTTTTCGCAAATATTTCGGATGAATATCTGCATTCATACGTTTGATGAGGAAGGTGAAATACAATATTGGCACATCCACTCAAACGATAATGAGCAATACATCCATGTATTCCTCGAAATGGCTGCCAGGCACTAAACACCGCTGTTGCCAACTCAGACCCCGCGAAGCGAAAATCTCTTCGAGGTAGAAGAAAAAGATTGCGAACGCGATCAAAATGGATCGACTTAGGAAAGCCATATTGAGAATTCTTCGAATGCAGAAAACGACACTTCGGAGAAGTCTCAAATTCAGCTGCAATCGATGAAAAATCCATATGAGTTCAGAGAGAACGTATCATTCTTCGCATCATGCGATGCTTATTCGGATACCGAAGTTATCATGGGACTAATTGAACGCAATTATGTAGTTCCAGAGATTCTCCAAAAAAAGAAGTTTCCAGTTGGTGATGTTCACGAATTTCAAGTGGGCGGCTTGAGTGCTTTTTGCGTATTTCTCAAAAATCACATTGGTGAGAAAACCATTACAAGCCGATACCAGAAAGGCCCTCAAAAATCCGGAATTACAAATTTCTGGAGGAGAACTGAAAAGCTTTGATTTGATTTAAGATTCTCAAATTGTCCCATCAATAGTGTGGCCAAAAATCATTGCAATTTTTGAGAAAATTTCTCAGGTTTACCAATTAGAGCCGTCCTTCTTGAACACAACATCAAAGTACCAGAGGCGATCGATCGATATGAATTGATAGACGAATTCCACGAATCAGTTCATGGTTCTCATCTCGGACAGAACAAAGTCCACGACAAACTCGCAGAATTCTGCTATTAGAAAACAATGCGTGCTGACGTGAAGAGTGTAGTGGAGAGATGCGATGATTGCGCGAAGGATAAACTGGTGAGAGTTAAAACACGTTTGCCCATGCGACAAGTCGAGACCATGGCAAGACCTCTCTATCGTATATCAATCGATTCTTACTCTCCCATGTGCACGTCCAAACGGGCTTATGAGTATATACTCTCGGTCTAAGATCAACTGACACGGTACGTCATTCTGATTCCAACCCGCCATGCAACAGCGCACAAGGTAGCGAGAGGACTGCTGGACAGAGTGGTCGCATATTTTGGACCACTAGGCTTAATATTGAGTGATCAGGGTACGCATTTTATTGATAACGTTTTGAATCTGTTTGCAGAAGCTCTGGGAATCAAGAGAATTTGTACCTCACCGTATTCAGCGATGAGTAACGGAATGATCGAGAGGATGCACGCAACCCTCATCGAGTTTCTCAAAGCTTTCGAAAAGGATAGATCAAATTGGGATGAGGTGCTTCCATGGGCTCAGTACTCTATCAATGTAATGGAGAATGACAGCACTGGATACCCGCCTCACACGCTACTGTTAGGCTGGAGAGTCAGATCACCGGCACGTCACGCGTTTCAAGAGGACATGGCAACCTACGATGACTTTGTCACCCAACGGAGGGCGGAATTACAACAAATTCAGTCCTTGGCAGCTTTAAATACAAATTACGCCAAGTATCGTTTCAAACATTACTATGATATGAAATCCAATACTCAACACTTTCCTGACAGCGAATACGTATATGAGTTGGATCTACCAATCAAAAATGAGTTGGCTCCGCGATATCAGGGGCCATTCGAGATTCTGAACATAAATTATCAAACTAAAAATGTAACCCTCATAAATGGCGACCTCACGAAAGTAGTTCGTATTGACCAGATCAAGAGATGCGCAGACGCCAAGATTCAGGCAGCGCAGGCCGAATTCGAAGCCCAAAATTCTACGATACTCATATTGAGAATGGGAAAAGTACAAATGACACTCCAGTGCACTCGCTCTATGCCGAAGATGACCCCGGCCCAGCGACGAGTTCGTGGAGATGAAAAGTATAGTTCGCCAAACGAAGGAGTTGAAAGTATACAACTCGAGCAAATTTTCGACCTTTCACAAACAAAACTTTGCAGAATCATACACACACCATAAAACTTCGTCGCGACCTCGCTAGGCTCGCGTCGTACCAACACATCCCAAATCACATTCCATAGTGATGGCACTATTCATTTCAAGACGTTGTGAAATTTCTTCTGTTGCGCAAATATACTCAGACGATACAAAATCTTACAGTGCAAGCAAGGGATTATCACTGAACAAATTTGTGACACCGTTGGATCATACACCTGGCCTCTTGGTGGAGCGGATCGCCCACCAGGTGACTCCACGCCTCGGCGTGGAGTCAGCTCAGCGTAACCTGCCAAGACAATCTTCACAGAGCGCAGCGGAATTCAATCCATAGGCAAATCGCGGAGACAAGCAAGGATGGAGAACGCACGATGCATATGATAAGTTATGAAAACCCACGCCAGCGTAGATCATGGTTCCCTCGAGTGGGGAGGGGAACGAAAGTCATGTTTGGAACGCTTGATGGACGATCTGAGAGCGAATTAAAAAATTCAATTGAAACAAGAGCGAATGACACTTGTCGAGTAGCGGAACTTCTCGCGGACAAGACAGAATCAATTCAAATAGAGCTGGGGAGAAATCCAGAAAAACTACAGAAACTTCCAAGTATTGTCGGAAAATTGGCAAGAAATTTTAATAGTGCCAATGCAAACTCAACTTGTACTAGCGCAATTCAAATCATTCATGGCGTAGCCAACGATCACGAATTCAATGGCCAAACTCTCATAGAAATCGTTTCGGGTGCATCGAAAGGGACAGTTCATCCCCACTTTTTGTCTCCAAAACTGATCGGGAGATCCGATGAAACTATCAGAAATGCCCTCCCAGAAGTGAAATTTCTAAGAACGACAAACAACCAGTCAATCATAAAAATAGCGAAAATTTCAGAAGTATCGATTGTATTAGCCAACAAAACACTAGTATATTCCATCGGGATTCCTCTCTTGGACTTACCGGAATATATTTTGTACAAGGCTTTCGCCCTTCTTATCCTTGAAAAATCTCAAATCCAAGGAACTTTCGCATATTTCTGGCCGAAACGCCACTATTCTGCACTTGATGTAGAAGCAAACACATATGTCACACTCCACAGCAATAATATAGCTAACTGCAATGAGCTCCGTAATAGGATGGTCTGTAAAAACCCACCACCCGTTAGAGAGCTCATTGCAAGATCATCGTGTGAGATAGAAATGGCCTCGAATAAATCAATCTCCGATTTATCTATTTGCGATATGAGGATTGCGCAGATGCACGAGACCTACTGAATGCGGCTGCACAAACCTTACTTCTGGGTCTTTTTTACACTAGAAGAGGAGAGACTTTTCATCCAATGCCGCGGAAGTGAACATCTATCCACACCAATCAACGAGACGGGCATAGTGCGACTACGAACTGGATGCATGGCATTGACCGCCACCACTCGCCTCACCGCATCCAGAGAAATTGATGCGATCCAGACGTCCCCCATCTCCCAGGAGCTAGATCTAAACATTACGCAACTGCAAGGAAAAAACCAAGGATGAACCCAATTTGAACCATCTGCAGGAAGCAATGGACGGAATGTTGCAACGAGAACGAGTTGCGCTGGCTCCAACCCACATGGAGGCGTTGGAATCTGCTCCAAGTCTCCGTGAAATCATTTCAGAAGCAAGAAAGATGAGTGAATACTGGGCAGTATCCTCCAAATTCAGTCAGCTAGAAAGCAGCCTGCCAATCTACATAATGATCGGATCAATGACAACTATTGTCGTGATACTAGTTGCGAAATCCTGTAAAATTGCGCTCAACCCATATATATCAATGTTCGCTAGCGCCCGTTCTCTTTTCTGCGCAGAAAGTAGAGAAGACCAAAATCCCACGGATGCAGCGGATGAGAGCATACCAATACGCGTCATGAAGTACATTAGTCACGCCATGGAACCCTCCGAATTACAACAGAGGGACCAGCCCCACGAAGTCCATGACAACCATCAACAAATGGGTCCATTAGGGCTCGGAGCGCCCACCGTCCGTCGCTCACCATCGCAAGAGCGCAACAATCATCGTTGGGATCCACGTAGATCCAGAGCGCTCGCTATCCGTCCCTCGTTGTCACAGGAGTGCACCGGAGCCGATAGCCAGTGGCACATTGTGCGCTTCCCGTTGGATAATGAGAGACGACGGGCTAACACACGCGAATGGAGGGACTAATGGAAACGCAAGGAGAACTCACTATGCGTCGTCCATTGTATCACGCATCATCTTACACTAATGAAGGCCCCATCGAGCAGTAACATCCCAGAAGATCTCCATCAGCAACGTCATCATCGTTGAGTACGAACAAGTCCCATAGCGTAGAACCTCACACCCGAAAAATTCCATGCTGATGCAAAATTTTTTTTTACTCTCCAAAATAGTGAAAACGGAACGCAGAAGGAACTCTATAATAACGCGCGAGAATAGATGTTGAGGCCTCCACACTTCCCAAAATACACATTCACAGACACCAAGCTTACACAGCAAATAAGAACAAAGTTCGTCCCCCCCCCCTCCATCACCTCATACATATAAGACTCACAAGAAGAATTTACTGTCACGAAAAAAACACAAAGGCTACGTCTACGCGGATGACACACGAATCTACAGGAGCTGTTACCGATAAGTTATTGAGAAAGTTCTGGAGCACATCAAGACAGATGCGAGTGCAATAAACTCGTGGGCCACCAACAATGGTCTGAGTTTGTATCTCCAGAAGATAAAAATGATAATCCTCGGCAGTGCAGAGAATACCCGTCATTTTGACGTAGACTCGTTGCCACGCATCATGATCAAGGCACTCTTGTTGAGTGTCTAAAGCAAGAAATCTGAGGATCCAGATCACATCCAACCTCGACTGAAATGTGCAAGTTTTGCACATCTGTCAGCAAATATTTGGAACCTTGTGACAACTTCACCCTAACCAACGAACTCTCTCATTCCCATCATGTCATACACTCGTTCAGTCACTCATATTTCCATTCTGCGACTATACCTGCTTAGTTCATCATGATCTTGCCGATAAAAGAACTTGAGACTCCAACGTACCCAGTATGTCCGCACACGTTTCGTATTCAGCAAAATTCCTTGGCAGGATCATATGACCCCCTACCGGCAACGGCTAGGGTGACTCTTGGTTAGAGCCCGGCGAGAATATTACCTGGCTAGTTTGACGTTCCAAATACTGGAAACTTACAAGCCCCGGTACTTGGCGCATAAGATGATTGAGGCGAGCAACACAAGCTTGCACAGATCAGCTCGGCTACAAACTGGTGAACTTATCATCTCAAAATATCGATTATCATCTCTTGAACACTCAGTTCAGGTCTCTGCTTCGCAATATTGGAACAACTTCCTCGGTCCATAACGTCACTACCTCCCAGCATGATCTCACTGAGATGCTTGAAAGATCACTTTCTCCGCTACCGCATTAGTCTTGGATCAGATTTCGATATCTAATCTTAATGTGATTTACTCTAAATGAGATTCTGACTTCCGCCGATTCCGTCTCGTATACTGATTATGCCATATGACATGCCTCTCATTTCAATATTTAGGAGATGACCTCATGGTTTTTTAGAGCCA
Source organism: Eretmocerus eremicus (assembly GCA_030522705.1). NCBI lineage: Eukaryota > Metazoa > Arthropoda > Insecta > Hymenoptera > Aphelinidae > Eretmocerus > Eretmocerus eremicus. The sequence goes on along the minus strand of JAPYYZ010002685.1, from coordinate 9,097 downwards.
CTCATCGCAGCACTCAGGCTGTCGATCATAGCTTGATGGAGGCTCAAGCCAGGGCCTTCGAGGCTCCACTTTTAATTTAGTGGCTGCAGCCCGAAAAGATTTTAATTTCCTTGGAAAGCAATACAGAGATGAGAAAACCGCCCCGGATGGGATTTGGACCCACGCTCTCCGATATTATATACCAGCACGCTACCAACTGCGTAACCGAGGAGGTGGCAGGTAAGCTCACTCAGGAGAGATTGATCCAACTCTATTTCGCTTCTTAGTTGCGGTCAGTCGAATAACCATGACCATTTAAATATTCATCTTCTATCAAAAAGATAGATCTCATCAATATAGGACTCTATCGCTCGATTGATGGAATCATATCCAGGGAATGACTTTATCGTTTTTTCGAACCACTCATCGCTGCGCTCAGGCTGTCGATCATAGCTTAATGGAGGCTCAAGCTACGACCTTCGAGCATTCATTTTTGATTCAGTGGCTGCAATCCGAAGGGATTTTGATTTTTTTGGAAAGCCATACAGAGATGAAAAAATCACCTCGAGTTTGGAACTTGGCTCGCGTACGCAAGGATTTAGAACTTTGGTTCTCGGCTATGTGAATTGTTAGATTGGCTCACGTATGTGAGGGTCCTCCACGGCCATGGCAAGGTTTGGTTTCGCGTCAACGAGTTTTTAAGTTGGCTCGCGTATCTCAGGAATTCCCGAGGCCAAGGCAGCATCAAGTCTCTCGCATCTGGGAGAGTCCGCAACGTAGGGTCTCGCATACGTGTGTTTTCAGATTGGCTCGCGTATGCGATGGTCTCCCGCAGCAAAATCAAGGTGGGTGTCGCGTAAGCAAATTCTAGAAATGGCTCGCGTACGCTATGATTTTCAGGAGCCGAAGAAACTTCGGGTTTCACGTACACAAATTCTCAATTTGGCTCGCTTATGGGAGGGTTTCCCGCGGCCAGAGCAGTGTTGGATCTCGCGTAGGTGAGTCTTGAAAGGAGCTCGCGCTTGCAAGAATTCCCCAAGGCCAAGGCACTATCGATTTTCGCGCTCACGCGGATTTAGGAGTCGGCTTACGTACGCTGTAATCTCCCGCGGCCGAGGCTAAACTGAGTCTCTCGCCTACGCAGGTTCGGGAATCGGCTCGCGTACGAGAGAGTCATCCGTGTCCGAAGCATGGTTGGGTTCCGCGTGAGCGTAGGTTCTCCGCTTTCAAAAATGTTCCCCTCACTTTACACTCATAACTCATACATTCTGTGATAGCTGTTTGAAGTCTTAAGATTTCGTCATTATGAGATCATGGGATTTCCAAACCCGCGTATGCAAGAAACTCAATTTTGCCTCGGCCACGAGAAATTCTTGCGTGCACAAGTCAAATGGAGAACTCGCGTACGTGGAACCCAAAGTTCCTTTGGTCTCGGAGTGTCCTGGCTCACGCGAGCCAATTCAGAAACTCGCTTACCTGAAACCCAACTTGACTCGGCCACGAAACACCTTCGAATACGTGAGCCAATTCCCGAACTCGCGTGAGCGAGAGACTCAATAGTGCCCCGGTCTTGGGAGATTCTCACGTGCGCGAGCCCATTCCAAGACTCGTGTACGCGGGATGCAACACTGCCCTGGCCAAAGAGAACCCTCGCGTGCCCGAAACAAATGGAGAACTCCTGTGCGCAAAACCCAGACTTTCGCCGTTCTTGGATTAATCCACTTGCATTAGGTTTGGTCAGATATCCGAGTTCGTGGGAACATCCCCATAACCACGGTGGTTTCTCATGAGGCGGTCGACTTCTGGCCCTGATCCACTCCGATCGATTTTTGTTCAAAATCTCATCTCGACGAAAATCCAAGATAAGCTTTGGATCTGGCAGTATCTATCGATCAACGTTGATCTAAGTCAAGATTTTGAAACATTCATCTGATCCCATCATTGCAATATACTGCATGTCCTGGATATTAGCGGAGACATTTTCTGCTCTCTGCCAGAATTTTGGAGTTTGATTTGACACAGTCACCACTTGCGCGACACTGCGAGGTTCAGGAAACGGTCCGATTTCGCAGGAATCTTCCGGCTCAACCGAACTATAATCTCTCTCGGTTCGTCCCAAGGACGTGATGGAGTTACATCGATTAGAATGAGAAACACTAGTTTCTGGACTCCTGCGTGCAGGAAGAATGGAATTTGATGGATTCATGGCAAAATGACTCAAATAAGTTGTTAGATGATGCCCCGCGACAGTCACTTCCTGCGCACGCTCCTGCGTTTGAGAATCGTCAAACTCACTAGAATATGGATCCTAATACGGAAAGTCTTTGGAATCTAAGAATTGAGAATTAGTTGAAGTGCGAGTATCATAATATGTAATGTCATATATCATGTAATGTGATATATCATTGAATTCAGACGCTTCCCCTTTGCGTCAATGAAGTTCGGCAAAGTATGAATCATATTCGTATCATTTTCGTACAAAATGAAAAATGTCAGACTCATCCCAGAGACCCGGGCCATCTTCTCCACGGATGATGCTCAATCTCAATTTATTGGAGTAGCTGAGGCCCTGTGTTCTCAGTCCTAATTCAAAAATTTGTCGGGATTCTCCGAGCGACTCACACGAAAGAAGAAGTTTATCAATTTGTCACTTTTTCCCAGGGAAACCTCTCCACAGAGATAAAATTTGAGTTCTTTAGATTCATTGCATGATAATATGGCATCCTTTGGATCTTTTGCGAAATCTTCGACTCCAGATAGGGGTGTGATTAGAGTTGCTACGACTGGCATGTGCATGAGGATATCATCCAGCATTCCAGTAATTCTCCCCATTTTCATCGTCTGAGCAAGAAACAGTATTGAATATTTAGGATCTGCGGTCCAACGCCTTGGGAGTTGATCTCTATACCATCCAAATCGAAAAATGATAGATGTGGCGGAATTTTCATGAGAGGTTTCCGACATCAGCAAAAATAATCATCGAAAAAAATACCGCAATTTGGCTTCTTCTCTTTGCAGTTCCAACATGGTTTGCAAGAACTGGTGAACAGTCTAAGGGATGCTCTGATATCCTCCGATATGATTTCGTCTCACACCAACATGAAAACATCCTCTGAGATGACGACTTATCTGCAATTGGAAAATTGAGAATGATACATGTGCAGTGGCGAGATCATGAGAAAAAAATCTAACATAATGACACCCGATATGATCTCGATCTGTGCAAACAAAAGTATACTATCTTAATTCTCTTGTGTACAATGGATAGATAGAGAGAGTCCTTGTTGTTCGTCAGTCCCCACAGAGGGTAAAAATACAGAAATATCAGACTCATCCTCATGCTGTATCACTGACAAGAGTAGATTCGACTGCAAACAGCTTCCCTGTCAGAGTGTGGTATTCCACGCTCATCCCGCACAATAGAGTGGTAAAAAGCGAGAGAAATCTCAATCTCCCCACAACGGAGTAACACCTGTGTCACCAAATCTGTTATGTCCTAAGATTCTTTGACCTTCACCCCCAACGAGATCCTGCCTCGGCGGGATCACGGGAGGGATTGGCTGAATGGATTCACGACGAGAGATATCTGGAACAGCTACTACTTTGTTTAGACCCGAATAGATTCTGAGTGGAAAGAGACCTATGAACTGATCTGGAGCTACTGTGATTCCATCAATACTAGTGATTCTTACGAAATGACGAGGCCGACCGGGACTGCGAGTACTTCTCACGTGACGCGCGTACTGACTTGACTGATCCAGGGTTGAGAGAGCCGAATAAGAGAGGATGTCCGATTAAGAGAGCCAAATGAGAGAGCCCGAGTGAGAGTGCCGAGTAAGAGAGTAAAACGAGCTTTGAAGTTCTCGTCAATACTGATGATTCTGCCTCGATCTTGTGCCTCCGCGATTGACAAAAAAATCTTCGCTAAATCCCGGTTGTAATCATTCCAGCTCGGAGCCGGCATAGGCCTCTCGTAATAATGCATCGATAGCGTATTCATCCGCGCATATAGCTCGCTCATACATGTATATCATACGCTACACAATTGTGGCTAACAAGAGGAGGGTGTGTGGGGCTCCGACATTCCTCATCTACGGGCGAACCATCCCGATCAAGAGGAAAAGAATCAAGTACCTCGGGGTATAGCTGGTCGATGCCAGGACGTATAAGAGTCGAGTTGGAAAGGCTGCGCTCAAAACTGAGAGGACGGGGGCCGCCCTGCAACGGTTGATGCCACACATCGGTGGCCCGTGATTCCATAGCAGAGAGCTTCTCAACAGCGTGAGCCTCTCTATAATGCTTCACAGGGCACCCATCTGGGGACTAGTCATCTGGAGTTCGGTTGTCGACAAGCTCATAAGCCCAATTCAGCGCATGGCCGCATTGCGCGCTATGAATGCATACTGAACTGTTTTGAGAGAGGCAGCGTGCATTCTGGCGAAGTCACTGTCCGTCCGCATGCTGGTTCATGAACGGGCGAGATACTTGGCGGGCAGAGAAGAGCTCAAACTGGAGAGCAAACTCGACCCGTCATACAAAGGAGACCTCAGGCAAAGGAAGAGAGCCTCATGGAGTGGTGAACCGATTGGAACCTACCCAACTATGACGAGAAATGGAATCATCGGTTCATTCCGTGAGTAGCGGAATGGTACGAGCGGGACCACGGAGGACTCATTCCCTGGAACCCCCAGACCCTGATGAACCACGGTTGCTTCAGGATATAACGCACAAGGTTTAAGACGTGCAAGACGCCAGGATATCAGATGTATGGCAACGACTGGTACGACGCGGAACACGCACTGTTCGAGTGCAGCAACACGTCTGCGGAGCGCAGAGCTCTAGATGAGGCAGTCGGATGCACGCTGATGCCTAAATATCAGGTTGGCACTATGCGCCGCAACTAGACTTCTTGGGACGGGATTGTTAGCTACATCAAACTCGCAATTTTTTGCAAGAAAAGGAGGGAGAGAGACTTAAAAACCAAGCGACAGCATCCAACCGCATCCAGAACGGCACAGGCTTAACCAAGGAGGAGAACGGAGGAGAGAAAGAATAGGAGAGATAGACAACAGACGTGATGACACGAAAAACGATGTGTAAGGTGAGTGCACCGATGTGCGGGAACAACCACCCGAGGGGAAGTCATGCCAACGTAGTGCTCCTTTGGAGGGGGAAGGGGGAGGGGGGTTGAGTCCGAGAGGAGGTTTTCCAGTCAGTATACCGTGAGACCCGGGAGACCGATATCCTAGGATGGCTGGCGATCCTGCAAAGGGTAATTGCATGTCTCCACCATGTCGGAAAAAAGAGAGGGAGAGGAACTGATTAACTAATTTATTATGCCGTGACCACAAGGGCCGTATGGCAATGAAACATTCACATAATGCTATAAAATATAAACGTTCACACATGATTGAACCTAACTTACATAAAAGTACAACAAAAGCATGTATCAAAAATTCTGAGAATCTGAGTAGACCTGTGGATTAAATATACGCACACATAGCTGCAGACCATATGGCTAGGGATAATTTATTCTAGACTGCACACAACTTCATACATGAGTACATCAATACACAGCTCACTCATGCGGCTTCCTTTTTGTAGAAAGATGGTGGAAAGAGCGTTTTTCAAAGCCTCGACTGGTTTTAGCAAGCGTATTTCAAACGGAATAGTTTCCCAAAAAACGATTGCTTCGCGAGAAAAAGCTCCCTCGAACGCTTTAATGCGCGCTAGAAGTATTTACACTCGCATAAAGTTGACTCTCTGCGACCTTCCGACTTTATCATCTAATTGCTTGAATAGCTGATTAAGATAATGTGGCGAAGATGTTGAGAAGACCTCATAGGCTTGCACGCATGAAAAATATTCACGACGACGTGACAGAGGTAACCAGTGCAGACGTTCATATAGGTAGAGGGAGAGAGAGATAGGGAGGGAAGAAGAGAGACAGATTGATTGATTGATTAGTGATTTATCGAAGACGGAGGGTAAACCCTATTCGTCCAGCATGAAATTCTGGCTGCATAATACAGAATAATTATCATATGATCAATACATGTGTGATTTGCAGGCTAATCAGATATGAACATACAGAAGAGGTGGCTGCAACTTATGATCATATTAAATAACAATCAAAAGATCTATACGTGATCCAAAGGAGATAGTCGCTCGGATAAGGTAGAAGGGATTGGGTCAAGATGCTCTCTTTCAGCGCTCTCAAACCAACTTATTTCGTCACGATTTGAAAGTATAACTCTGAGGGAGCGCTTGAATGAATCTGGGGTATCGTTCACAAAGTCGGTGTCTAGGAGAGAGTTGATTAGTTTCGACGCAACTTAAGTAAAAGACTGGTTAAGGGCCTCAGTCCGGGGGGTCTTGTACGAGAGTACACGCTTGGCATGCCTATCGGATTGGCGGAAGGCTGCCAAGTAAGCGACGAGAGTGAGACGCATGCGCAAGGAAGCAGGAATCTCGTGGTGAAAAGTCGAGAATGTCAGTGACCCAATGAGATATTCTCTGCGTCGGATGACGGAAAAGCACCCAAGAGCTAGTCGATACGGTGTGACGTGTGCACGCCAGGGTATGTAACCATGTGCATATCTAACGCAAGTATTCAGAAGTCTCTGAAGCTTCAGCTCTTGTGACTCATTAAGACCAGTCAGGAGGGGTGCACTATAATGTGACTATAGTCGAAATGAGGCAAGACTAAACTCAGTGTCAGTTGCTGTTTCAGTGGTCTGGGAAGAGCTTTCGTCATTGATCGTAGGCTGTATAACGACCCATGCACTTTTTTGGAGATGAGGCTTATTTGCGCATCCCAGTTGAGTGAGGGAGTGATGAGCATAACGAGGATCCTTATGCGCTTGACATACGGAATGGCTACACCGTTGATGCATATCAGAGCAATGCGATTCAAGTCGATAGAGGATGTGTATGCTTCGCAACCCATCACTATAGCGAATGTTTTGTCAGCGTTTGAATGAAGTCCATCATCAGAAACCCACTTGGCGATGGCATGAGCGTCCTTATTGGGGAGTGTCATCTTGCGATTGATATCGGCAGGGAGTGTGTGAATATGTATGCCAGTGTCATCAGCGAAGATCTTATGAGATGAGTGATTGAGTGCTAGAGGTATATCGTTAATGGAAACGAGGAAGAGCAATGGACCAAGAATATTCCCTCGTGGCACTCCGGCATTAATACTTAGCCAATTCTCGTGTGACCCATCTTCACAACGCACTGCTTGCGTGCGACCTCTCAGGTAGCTTGCAAACCAGCGGATGACACGATCTGAACAGCCAAGTTTTCGTAGTCTCGTGAGGAGTTTGACATGAGGCAGTGTATCAAAAGCTTTTGAAAATTCAGAAGATATAAAGATCGTGACGATACGCCGATCTCTGGCATTGCGAACGTCTTCGAGGATACCCAAGAGTGCAGTTTGTGTGAAATGATGGGCACGGAATCCACACTGATGTGGATCGAGGAGATTTGTCGAGGATAGGTGTGCTGAAAATTGTTCGTGCACTACGCGTTCTAGGACTTTCGAGATTTTGGGGAGTTGTGAGACAGGTCATGTATTCGAGGGAGACTTGGGTGTACAGCTCTTTGGAAGGGGAATGACGGATGACCGTTTCCATTCGTGGGGGGAATATCCTGACATCAACGGATCATTGATAGTCCTTGTTGAATGAGGATGTATAGCCTGGAAAGCCATTCTGAACATGGTCGTGGATAGTTCATCAACACCAACTCCATTAGGTTTACACGACCCAAATGCTCTGAGTGTATCAGCATCACTCACTGGCTTGAAATCAAATACGCCTATGCCATCAGGAATAGGAAGAGGAATCACTGCTTCGACGTCTTCATCTTTCAGCGGAGGAATTCTACGTAATACAGAAGCATAGTGCGAGTTCAAGGGTGCACCGCTGAATAGAGTGAGTGGGGAAGGAGCGCGACGAGATACAGCGCCAAATTCTCTGAGCTCATTACATCGTGATTTAGGATCAGGCGCGGAGAGGACTCTACTGGGAATATAATTATTCTTGGCTTTGTCAAGAGCTGAATCAACCTCATTACGCACCTAGCGGTACTCTTGAACTTTTGCTGGGGACTGCGATTTGCGAGCTCGAGAGTATAGTTCATTACGCTGACTCATGAGATACCTAATGTCAGCTGTCACCCAGGGTTTTTTGGAAGAGGTTGCAGTGAAGTGCTTGGTGTGCGACAACTGATTGAAGGCATCCATGGAAGTTTGAGTGATTGCTCTAACTCTTTCATCAATATGAGCGCTGGTAAGTCCAACATGGAGAGGGTCACTAAAGTCGGGGGAGTCAAGGGAGCGACTATATCTAATATCTGTAGCTGAAGGGTTGTATATACAGGGGGAATCATCTACAGGGAATGAATTTTGTGAGGTTCAACTGAATCCGTCGTGGCATCTGGTGGGAAGGCTAAGTTGAGAGTGAAAGGAAGTGAGAGAGAGAGAGGGAGAGTCCGGATCCTTTTTCTCTAGGGTGAGAATTCTCCATGCTACTGGATGCGTCCGCAGGTTGCGGATAGTGGAGCACCACAACTTGGTGTATTGCAGAATAAAAGGAACAACCAATCGCAGACAAGGAGCCTCACACTTCACACCGAAAGGACCACACTGAGACAAGAGCAGAACTTCCACTCTCTCCTCGAGATGGCGGTCAGCAGGCTCGGTGGTCTCAAGTTGCATTTCCAGAGTTGGTGAGACGCCACGTGGTGACTCTGTTCGCTCAGGTTATCTCTACCGCGCGAGGAGTCGAGTCACAACCAAATGGTTGAAGCAAGGGTCCGAATCAATTCGGGCATTCTCTCACGGAGTGATTACACGGGCAGCCCCAAGAGGGTTACACAAGATAACTCCGAGGGGGCAGTGACCGGCCGAATCGGGAAGCGCTATCGCGGAGCCGTCGAGGCACGGTAGCTGTCAAGGCCCGGGAGGGACGGGAGCAAGGCCTACGCTTACTACACATACACATACACTCCACACAACCCCTAAGCCGGAGGGTGGGAGGACGTGCCCTCTAGATCGGCTACCTTGGCACCTGGGGGTATGGAGGTGCCGCAAACGACTCTCGGGGATACCAGG
>JAPYYZ010002684.1:0-12656 GCA_030522705.1 Eretmocerus eremicus | reverse complement strand
CCAACTTACTTCGACTACCTTCGTCTTCATCTCCGTCTTTGGGCTCGTTCTTCTCTTTTTTGATGTCATCCTCGGTAGCGTCCGCTTCTTTCTCCGATTCTTCCGTCTTTTCTTTGTTTTTATCGTCCTTTTCCTCGTCAGTTTCCAGAGTGTCTTGATAAAACTGAAACAGAATTGCAATTCGTTAGAAAATCCATTGCCTAGTATTCCCTTTTCTCTATAAGATCGATGAAATTATTCTCACTTTAAAAGTAGGTTTTAAAGCTAGTAGTGATTTGTCATCGGCATCCTTATTCCCTGCGGTTGGTGATGAAATCGGCGACGATGGTGGCGAAGAACCATCTCGATTACTTTCGCTGTTGGCATTCTCAGTCTTCTTAGGATCTGACGGTCCATCTTTCGTAATCGAAGTCCGGCGCTTCCTCTTTCGTGGTTCTTTCTTAGTTGAAGCTGTCAGCGCATCCATAAACATATCACTCTCTTGCAGAAGCATTACTAGAAGAAAACATTTTCGGTCAACATGTGCAATTCAAGATTTTGATTAGAGTATGATAACTAGTTGATTAACGTGGGCAGAAGAGCGATTGGTGCAGATTCCTGTGGAAAAGTGATTACACATATTTGTTAATTTCTGACGATATGTTTGGCGAAACGATTTCTTTTTTATGGTAAAATTATTTTTCCCCTTGAGGACAACAGCATCTCCTTCTGAATCAGCTCTCTGCAATTAAGTATATTATAAGGTAATAGTCGACTGCTTCAAAAAAATTCTGAAAAGTAAATAATAATCATCGGCTCAAACGTTTGAGTTGATCTTCTCAAGTTGAAAATTTGTGATCATCTGCAATACGAGGTGGCAAGCGACTATCAGAGAATTATCTCCGAATTTCAATGCATTCATAAAATTACGCTTGAGTACGATAGGTATCTTAAAGGATGACCGGTAGTAGATTATACTTCATAAATTAAATTATCCTACGCGATCTCCAAGAATGGAATGACGAGCGATTATTCTTTCCCAAATTCGTAGCATTGAATGTGTTAGTGGCATCAAATGACGAAAATAACAGTCATCGTACTGAGTTTTTGCGTTACCAAAAGGAGACTATTCAACTAAATCGAAACGAATATTGCACCACTTCTACTCAAAAATTACGCTACAAGAATCGTTACATCAAGGACTGCTAGAACAAAGGTATCGCGATTCCTTGGACTTTGTTAGAATAAGATGTATTTGCAACATGTAATTAGTAGTGAACCGGGAACTGTTCCAAGAATTTTTCAGTTTTTTGTGGAAAATGATTGAAGAATTCATCCGCATATTGTCAAAATCAATCAAAATTGATTCGGCCGAAGATTTGACAGGGAATCAGAAATTTACTTAAAATGTGGTAGTTTCGAAGAATAAATTCCTTCTCAGATAGAATATTTGTTTCATGTTCCATTGTCACGAGTAAATCCAATAATCCCTACTCAAATCCTTCCCTGAGTCTCGAATGAAATTATTTCCATTTCTAAAGAAATTTTGTCACCTCCAAAATATCATTTTGTTTATAATCTATACACAATGAGAGATTTGAAATTTCAAAATGTTCATCGGCTTCGTTCTGAAAATATTCATACGAAATGTTCCCTTTTTAAAATACCAAACGAGAGGCTCCATCAACAATTTTTAATCGCTATCAAGTTCATCCTCCTATTTCACATATACAGGGCTCATAGTAAAAATCACCTGATGATTTAACACGAATTTTTACTAGTGATTCGCAGTGGTTCTGTTTCTTGTTGATAAAAGTGAGACGAAGAGCATCATCTCGTATGTGACAGAAAATTCGGTTCGGTCTGATCGTGTTTCAAGGAGATTTTTCAATTTTTCGAATTCATAGGTTCAATTTTCATCATTCAGTCTAAGGCAGTGGAATATTACCTGCATCCATTTTACAATTTCCGATACGAAAAAAAATTACTAAAATAAATCGATGAACAAATTTTTCTGCAAGCAAGATTATGCTACTGGTTCATTTTACAAATTCAAAAAATCATCTCCAGTTTTTGACAGGGCTTGAATACCAAAGCCAAACTACATTGCTTCTTTCCAAAGCCAAATAATAATTTCATAATGATCATGCTATTTTAGAGAACACTAGAATGTTTAATCATTTCAGAGAGAAAAACAGGATTCGTGAGTGCATCAATAGGTTGAGTTCTACGATTTGAGATGAGTCATCAAGAATTTGTACGTAATTTTAGAACAAGCCATTCAACTCGATTTGTAAATGTACCGAACTCTGTAGAGAATCACGAAAAAAGTCGTCATCATAAAATATTGTAATTGCAAACCAACGAATTCTGTATTCCACAAGGAGGTCAGATTACTCAACTTCGATAAATCTATGCAGAATACCAGTCATTACGGGAGCAAACGAAAAACGCTAGAAAAATCAATTTGTGGATTACAAAAGTGCGAGTACGTTCAATTTGAATGCTTATGCGATACAGAATTAGAGGAAAAAGAGAAGTTCTGAGATTATCAAATGAAACTTGAAAACTGCGAAGCGTTTCGACTGAATCAGTCCAAAATGTATGAGCAACATCGCACTTATATGATTAAAATGATAGAAGATTATAACGCTGCCGAGTATTTCTGAATCTTACGCCATACCATTGAATTAATCGCATACTCTGATAAATATATTATTGGAGTTAGGCTTGGTACCTGTCAACTCGTGGGGTTGACCAAAATCTATTTTAAATTTCTTTGGTACCAGCTGCATTCTTTCTACCAGTTTTCAGAAATCAACTTTAATCGAGAAAAGGTTGCGATTTTCGAAAGAGTATCAAATTCAACTCTTGTGCCATCGAGTATACCATTGCATATAAAGAGCGTCGCAAAGTAAACTCTTATACCGATTCTTCGCCTCGGAGGCAAGAATATAATTTCAAACATATCTTGTCCAGAAAAAATTTACTACTTGTACTGAATTCTCCATGACGCAAGGAAATATTTATTTCTGTAATAGACGATCTGAATATTAAAAATGTATCACAGAGAGAAAAGGCCTAACTCAAGTTGTAAAATCAAATCGGCGGATCGAAGACTTATACGTGACTCATAAAATGTCAATATTTTGGATCTGATACGATTTGCTGGGCATGATGGAGAGCTCGGATATCTTAAATTTTCTCCATCATAAACTTGTCCAGCATCCATCAAAAAATGATCTGAGATCGTTACTTAAAATTGCAAAAGTTGTATGATTCAACTTGATATTTCATTTTGTGAATTAAATTTATAGCACCATGGCTCAGATCAGATGATTATTCTATGTGCATTTTATCCTTTTCACTGCGCGGGTAAAGTTCATTAGAACTTTTCATCTCAGAACTGCAAATGAGAATGAATAGAAAACCGAGTGACATGACAAAAAAGTTGTAAACTGGGGATAAACCACTAAATATTATGAAGAATCGAACTATGTCAAGGACAATGCAACAGCCCGTAGCTGCGTGCGCGTAGGTGTATCGAAACAACTTCGAAGTCGATAGCCACTCTCTGTTTGACGACAGCCGGCCTAGCGTGTAAGTCACCGCAGCTACCACGAAATGGACAGAGTCTTGTTCGGTTCGTAACTCGGAACTTTGGTAGCACCGTCGCTTTTATTCGCGACATCTTAAAAATTTACTAACCGAAGGTATCACCTTACGTAATAGCAATCAAATTCGATTGTATCAATAGAATTGAGTCGAGTATTATAGCATCTGTAATACTCAGGCATTTTCCATCAGTGAGACTTTTCAAACTTGTTTCGTGGAAAATTTTGCTTTGAATTCAATCTCGAAATTTTGTTTCAGGTATATATTCACGAAAGTCACTGATCACTCTTGCCTCTCATTATCTGTAACTTGTGATTGATGGATTTGAAAAAAAGATTCCAAGTAGATGGAAAAGCTACTCCTGAAACGTATCAGAGAAGCACCGAAAACTTTCTGGAAACGGCAAGACCATCATTCTAGAATTTGATCCCCAAAATAGCATATCCTTCCAGACATTCTCCTCGACTTCGAGTGAAAATAACACTTTTAACCAAAGATGACTCATGAGAGTGTGCACCTTCCACGGGATTTAGCAGATTAAAAGGAATTTAAAACTATCATCGACTTTCCCTTTCATTAATCCAATTCAAATTTGAGCGAGTGAAAACGCATCAAGACTCGCGTAACTAAATTGATCCTCAAAAAATCAAAGAAAATCAAGTGCCCTACGATTCATCAGAACTGCCCAGCAACAATCGGATCACGCTGTAAAGCGAAAAAATTGAATTGGTGCGCTCAAGAGCGTCAGAGGTAAAAAAAGCCTCGACGCGTCACAGCGAGCTGTAAGGACGAGGCGCTTTAAAGAACCGAAAGCGAACGTGGATCTATATTGTGAGCTCAACGCGTCGTCGTTGAGCAATTCTGCGCGTGACCATCTGCATAAATTGGAAACTTATGAGAGCGTTTTCTCGAGCAAGAAATCTCTCGTGCTGCTGAACCACCGAGTCTACCACGTATAATCGAAATCGAAATCGAAAGTTTTGGGGGCCGCACCCGCCACAAAAAAGTATCCAATAGGGATCGATTTTCCCCCTAAAATTTCTGCGGAGAACAATTGTTGTACGCGCTGTGGGAAAAGCTCACAGCTGCGCCGTCGCAGTTGAACGTCTAGAACAATATATATATCGAGTGTGTGTATTTCGTAACATTGCGGAGCGGAGAGGACGGCTAATGTTCCGGAGTAGATTTAGGAGAGTTTGAAGATCCTCCTGGCGGGCTCTGCGTGCAAATCGCATCCGGGGCGGCTTCCACCTCGGCAGATTTGTCTCTTCCTCTCGCTTCGATCGGTCGATGCATCTCCGGTCCCAAGCGCAATAACTCAGCGCTCGGTTGCTCGCAACTCGTACGTCTCATCCCTGCCTTAGAATAATCCCTCTCTTTTTCTCTCTCTGATTCGATGCAAAATATCACGTCTCTGTTCGAAAAGAAAATCATTTCAAATAAAGCACTCACTCTCTCGATACGATATTCAATGGGAAGCGCGCGCTTGCAATAATCGGCTCTGGACTGAAGGATCTCTTCAATTTCTCGTACTATAGGGTACGTCTTTAAGAAGGCATGCTGTAAAGAACTATCGATATTCGATATAGATTCTTTCTCGGATAGTTACGTGCACAAGCGATAGAATCAATTTGGAGTGGCGTGAATAATTTGTATCTTGGAATAATGAGCTGTATGGGCTCTAAAAAGTCATGTCAGTGGCCACCACCTCGCGGAGCTTTGGCGTGGATGTTTTTCCCGAATCAAGCATTCAACACTCGTCCATCTCACAGGCACAGGATGTAGGGATTCATCGTGTCCAACGCAAATTTCTATTCTCTCCGGTAATCGAGCGAGCATCATAAAACTATTCAACGGGAAATCAAGCCATCTCCATGCTTAGCTAAAATTTCACGCATCGGAATGGTGTTATCAAAGTATGGATATCCCGATCCGAGTATTCAAGAAAGGCTCGTACGAAACGAAGTAATTCTAGTTCGAGTGGCGATTGGCCGGAGTCGCATCCAAATTGACTGATCTCTTTCTTTGCTGTTTCTTCAACTCGTATCGACGCGCGAGAATAATTCTTGAGATTATTGGGAACTGGGAAACCCTATCTCATTTTTGAGGCAATGACAAAACCTATTTCAATTTTTAAAGAATAAAGAGCCCTATCTCACGCTTTAGAAAATAGAAAGAGGAAAGACCCATCTTAGAAATCGGCTTGAAAAAACCTTTCGAGAAGTCGTATCTCAGAATGTTCGAAAATCGTGTGACCGAGGGAAGAGTTTGCAGATTACCAAAAATCGAAGGTCCGGGTAGAGAGAAGTTGTGTTTAGTGGAACAAAGTATTGAACTTTGACGTACAACTTAGGAAAGATATCTTTTTGGAGAGAATTCTCCGATTGGGAGAGGATCACAACTCCGGACCGCGGATTGGGCTAAAACTTTGGAAATAATTTCCTACTGGTACCAAAAATTGAGATCCAAAACCGCAGAACCCAACGCTCGAGTGTTTTTGAGATACAGTCCATGGGAGTAGCACTGTTGATACGTCTACAGATATCACTTCTTTTACTTTAGGCCTATCTGGGCAATACTAATATTCAAGGGCATGTTGGGGAGCCGTGTAACGTCTGCGATACAAGTGCGCCGTCTGCTCCGTAGTAAAATGAATTTTACATGGAAGTTGGACAAAATAGGGCAAGATGAGGAGAAGACAAATCCAAGTCCATCGATTGCCGAAATTTCGAGACCAGTTAGAGGTCTGTACGTGCAATAGTTTTTGCAAATATTGTGCACAGTTTGCGGGTCGAGCGGCCCCAGTCTCGAACATCGCCAGCTCGCGCAGCCGCTCAACTTGCAGACTTTGTGCACATTGTTTGCAAAAACTATTGCACGTACAGACCTCTAACTGGTCTCGAAATTTCGGCAATCGGTCGACTTAGCTTCGTATTTTTCTCGTTTTGCCCTACTTCGTCCCACTTCCTTGTAAAATTCATTTTACTACCGAGCAGACCGCGAGGCCGCGTCGCACACGCTGCACGGCTCCGACATGCCCTCAAAGGTACATCTCGGAAAAAATTGGGCATTAAACTATGCAGTTTTGGGTGTCATTTGGCTATCAAATTCGTGATCCGAAGCTGTAAACTTCTAGTGACCGAGCCAAGCCGTGAGAATTAGAGAATCCACATTCAAGTTAATATCGAATGAACGAAAATGAGTTAGAGATCATTCACTCTCTTTCGGGTCACTTTTTTTTACGGAGAGCGATCACAATATTGCTCAAAGGATTCACCTTCATGCACAATTAATTCCCTACGCGCATTTGGGCAATTTCGTCGGGACCTATGTATTTCATGTCATTGACTTGCATCCATGTAAAGTGATGAGATACGACGGGTCTAGCCGTAGAATTCGATGAATTATTTACACATTAAATTGTCCTAGTAGTTTTGGGAGGATAATCGAGTCTCACGCGGACTAGGGCTCGCCATACGTGCTCAAAATGTAATGTCCACACCGTGGTATGTCGTCAACGCAATCGAAACGTTTTGAGTGCATATTTTATAGGGCAAACAACTGCTTGATTGGGCTCCGGATGTCTCTTTTACCAAGGTTGGTAGATGAGCAAGTAATTTTTTCAATAAACTGAGAAATCATCATGATTGCAATATAGATTTTGTCGACGCATTTTGCAGCTTTTTGGGGGTTTTCTTTAATTTTCATCCAAACTTTCGTCAAATGTTTGAAGTCACTTTATTCCGACGGTTTTTTCACTTGTGTCGATTGATAAAAAGAACTTGACTCGTAGTTCGGTTGCCGATTTAATTTTTACCCCATGCAGAATACAGCGAATTAATGTGTTTTTTGCTAGAAATTAAAAATTTTCCATACCGTGGGCCGATGGCTCTCAAGACCAATAAATGTCCTCAAAATTTTTTTACAGATGTATCCCATACAATTGTTTGAATTCAGCTATAATGCGCAATGCGCCTATGGAATCACTTCTTTTTCACAAAATATTAATACAGTAGCTTACAAAATTGCCCATATTTCTGACAGGGACTGAGAAAAAATTGTGCCTGTCTGAGAATCGTTTTTGAATCTGTTAGGTTAGAAAAAAGCCACGAGAAATCAAATTGTAGATGTATCTCGATAAGTCATTTTTTAGGTCAAATCACTGTGCCGTTTTTGGGTTTGCAATATACAAGTTTCGGCAAAATCGAGCATATACGGAAAAATTTTTGAGCTCGTATTAGAGCGAGACGTTAATTGGAAAAAAACCACTTTTCAATTTACATGAGTTTTGCATTCACGAACACGATAAAATTGAATCTATAGTATCAACTGCTCATCAGATGAAATATGCTTCACCAATGATGAATTGAGTTGCTTTCGCGTATTGCAAATATCAATTCCATCTATAGTTTTATGGGATAAGAGACCTGTAACTCTCGATTCACTCGTTACCCAAACAAGATAATCCGTAATATACACACAAACGTTTCTTCGCACTTTTGGGAGGTGAGTTTTTGAGATATACAAAAACTACCGTACGACTATCTGTATGCTATAAAGATCTCGTTTTACCCTTTCTACTTCATCCTGTGTTCCCAAGTTCTACACAAATTTGCCAAATTTGCCGACTTATTAACCCGGATTGCCTCTTGTTCATTCAGAATCGTTCAGATGATCGTACTTGGGAATATGAAGCAAATTCTCAAACATTTTGAGGTACGACTTCTCACACAGATTTTTGAGATAGGGCTTTTTTACTCAGAAGTTTTGGGATAGGACTTTTGACCGAAAATATTCAAAGTAGGGCTTTTTAACTCAACATTTTTCATATCATGTTTATCAAACGAACATAACTTGAGATACTGATTTTTACGCTGATTTCTGGGATGGGGCTTTCTACTTTCTGAGGCGTTAGATAGGACTCGCTATTTTCGCAAGAATAAGGTAGAGCTCTTCATTCTGTCAAAATTGACGTAGGGTATATCTCCACTTTTTCAAATATCGGGATGAGGCTTTCTAATTCTCGAGCGTCGATAGACTTTCGAACGTAGTTTTCTCGTGTGAGCATAGATTTTATTCTTGTCTTCTCACCCTCAAATGGAATCGAACTCATGGTCATGGGGTCTGAATCGATTAATTGATCAATTGAGCAATCTTACAGGTAAACATTTACTGAATTATAAATTCGAGAACACCATTACGAGCGCTCAATTTTGTTTTACGTATAATTCTTCAAAAATTTGATTTGAACATGTACCGAGAGTATGGAAATCTGGATGGGCCCGATCTTTTTTCTCTTTTATTCAAGAGTGATACGGATATATAATAGAAATCCAAGAGTTCGTTGTGTTTTCCAGATTTCTGATCGTTTATTGAAAAAGCTTTGGGGGATATATACATGTATAAGGGTGTAAAAATATGGATGGACAAGAATTAGCTCGTTGGTGTCTTACCTAGGGAAACGATTACCGCTCGCACGTTGAAACTTTTTCTACCCTTCACGCACTCAATCACTCTTAAACGCTACTTTTCAGTCTTTTTGGTCACGAAGTCTTTTCAGGGGCAATCACATTTTTTTCTAGTTACTTTGGTTATCAAAGGTTACCTGCTGAAGATTCGTCACACTTTGAAAAGTGATGCGATGGCAGCCCACTATCTTCACTCTTGCATCCCGTTGGTCCGCGTCTCGGAAACTCGTTGCCGGAAAAACACATACCACTCTTTTCATTTCCTAAATTTTTGAGATTGAATCATAATGTAACAACATTGCAAAATTCATACATAAATTCTATAATGGAAACCATCATAAAATTTTCCGCAGAAATTTCAAAATCCTGTAAGAATTAATCGATTAGTATTCCCAATGATGAAGTTGACAATGCCATTTCCGATAATGCCAAACATGTTCGTCAGATTTTGTAAAAAGTAAACAAAACTCTGCACCAATCGCTCCGCCGACAGCCCACCTGCAAACTCGATAGTAAAGTGTCAATCAGTGCAATAACTACAAAATTATCGAATCAAAAAAGCAATGCTCCGATATTCTGAACAGTCAACTATTGTGAAAATTTAATTTTTTCAAAGAATTTCAAATCAGATAGTTTGGTAATATTTTGAACTTTGAAAATCTTTCTCTCAACATGGACTAGAACTGATTGCACTGCAAGTTTCATAGGAACTAAATGATCTGCTTGCATTGAAAAGACAAATAAGGACAAAAAGTGATAAAAAGTGATAAAAAGTTGTACATACACTTTGGTTTCGGCGCAATCAGCTTGATACCTCCTTTTTTCTCGTCGATTGGTGGGGGATCCAAGGATAATTTAATTTTCTTCTCCACAGTTGAAATTTCCTTCTCGGGGGATGGCCTCTTCAAAGGGATCTTAGGTAATATAACTTTCCTATCGGGAACAATGGGAGGCTTTTTAATCCCTCGCGGAGGTGGAGGTTTTATTTCTTCTTCTAAACCAGTAGACCTAAATTTCGAATTGAAAGTTTTGACAGTCTTTGGCCTCGACTGTTGATCTTGAGAATTTTTGCGATTTTCAATCGATATTGAAATGTTCTTCTTTTCAATGACTGGGGCAGCTTTCTTGAGATCGGCTTTGTTTTCTTTACAACTATCTTTGGAGTCTGTGGAGGATTTTCTAGATGGAGAATCACCAGGTTTTTCATCTTCAGCCTTCTTTTTGGGTATTTTTCCCATCTTCATGGTCAGAGACTGACTTTGAAGTTTTTCAAGTGTAGCTTTGTCTTTTTCAGCTATTTCTTTCTTCAGCTTTTCCTTCTCTTTATCCCTTTCTTTCTCTCTGTCAGACTTTGATTTACTGCTTGAACTTTTTGAAGAGCTTGAATGTTTATCCTTATCTCTGTCCTTATCCCTGGAAGACTTGGAACTGCTGCTACTACTGCTCTTTGAACTGGACCGGTGGGAGCTAGAGCTGTGTTTACTAGAGCTGTGTTTAGAAGAGCTAGAACTATGTTTACTTAAACTCCTACTAGAGGATGTTGAATGATTATTTTTCTTTTCAGAACTTGAACTGCCACTGGCACTCTTCTTCTCATCCTTCTTATTTCTATTTTCTTTATCACTTGCAGACTTACAACTATCACTAGTGACATCTTTTTCATCCTTTGAGTCCTTATGTCTATTCTTATCTACATCATCAACACTTTTAGAAATATTCGAATCTTCTTTCACTTCACTGGAAATGTCTTCAGAAACTTCTGACGCATGATTTCTAGAGTCTTTGGATATCTCTTCACCATCGCTGACGGCAGCAGATGTACTGTCATCTTCTGATGGCACAGCACTATCCAAAGTATCTTTAGAAATATTATTGAGCGTTCCAGAACTGATGGCATTGATATTGGCTGCATCAGTTTGAACCTGAGTCAAAACTTGTTTACCATCCCTAATAGTAATTTTGTACACTGAAGATGGAGAAACTGATGATGGTGCTGATTGTGACTTGTCAAGGGGATTGTTAGCAGAAGGATGCAATTTAGGAGACAAGTTCTTCTGATTTTGAATTGTAGCAGAATGTGCAGTGGCAAGATTGTCTGTTACTTGAGCGTTACATGATTGCGCTGAAACAGTCTTCTCACTATCACTTTGCTGAGTGGCTTCAGGTGTATTTACATTTGATTCAACAAATTGTGCTCCGGCATTCAGAAGGGTTTGAGGCTGTACCAAGGCATTAGCAGACTGATTGGTTGCAGCAACAGGCATGGACTCTCCTTTGACCATTTTGAGCCATTGCTCAACTAATCTGCTTGCCAAAGCGCGGACCCCCATGTGACTGCCCTCTTTTGATAAACCTTTTATCAATTTAGGACAATTATTACTCTTGAGACGTTCAATGTCAACTGGGCAAAGTAATAGGAGTTCCAAAAGTTCTTGGATAAGAGCCCAATTTTTTACAAGAATGCCATCTGTTAACCACATGTGAATTAAATTCCATCCTCCATTTGCCATAAATCTGCAACAGAGATAAGGGTTGACAGTTTTAGTATTGACTAGGAGAAAAAAATGATGATCAAACCAGGAGAAACTAAGAAAGGAGTGTGGAACACATATCAGTAAGTTCGGCCCATTAAAAGTTACCGCCCAATGGTTCAGAGTTCCTAAATTTTGATTTTGCATACTTGATCATTTTCACATGCTCATTCTGAATGCAAATAAGTATGTGTCTCAGTATGCATATAGTTCAAATGAATAACCGAGTTTTTCTCTCAACGAATAAAAAATTTACGAAATCAAAAAATTGTAGTTTATATGGCGTGGTGCGGAAACGCGTTTTTTCGCGAGTGCGATAAACTTGTTTATCGCACGTGTTCGCGAAAGGAACGCGTTCCCGCACCGAGCCTCGCGCGCAAAGACGCATTTTCGAGGGGGGCTGCGATGAAAGATAATTATATTGGAGGATCAACTTACTGATTGAGGAGGTCTGGATCTGTACTTTTCAAAATCTGGATGTAAATGCATTTCGAAACCAGTTTTTTGGAGAATTTTGTCATGAGATTTGCAAGACGAATCACCTCATCTTTGCTTTTGATCCCACCATTAGGCCCTAGTAGGACACTAAGGCACCTCAGGAGCGACAAAGGATCTATGCGAGGCTGTAAAGATAATAACAAGGTTTCCATCATAAAATATTCAGATCAATTCAATGAGAATCATCAATGAGCAGATCAATGAATGAAGAATGAATAACTATGAGATGAAGCAATATTGCTGGCTCTAGGAAAGCTATGAAATTCAAAACCCTCTTTGCTGACGTATGTGTAAGACGACTAGAAATGGGGAAGCTAAAAAATTTTAATCAACTGAAAGAAATTGCAATAATATTAATTTCTCAAAAATATTTCACAACCTGTTTTTGCTATTTTTCAATATTTGAAGCTACGCTCACTGTAAGTTGTGAGACCAAATGCTAATTTAAGGGCATATCGGAGCTAAGTAGTTCAGGCGACGGCCACCGCGTACAAAAACTTAACTTTGACAGTATTCTGCGGAAAATTAGAGGCTCAGTTCGAAAAAGTGACTTGACAGCCTCAAA
>JAPYYZ010002682.1:0-18927 GCA_030522705.1 Eretmocerus eremicus | reverse complement strand
GGAACAGAGTTTGACCCGAAGATTGTTCCCACGAAATCTTCCCAGTCAAATCTGTCTGGGATCATTGAGGGAGTGTATGTACATGATTTGACTTCTCGCACATATTCCAATGATGCGCCCTTGATCATATTTGTCATGTTTAAACATCTCACCACTCCGTTTTTTCCATCAGAAGCGAACTTTCGACTTCGGACAAGATGTCAACTGAGCAGGAGCGGGGTCACGCATGCAGCATCGCGGATGCTCCCGTAATTTGGAGTTTACAATCAATTGTAAGCTCCTGCAGCACCGGAGAACTGTCAAAATTGACCACTGATACTCTGGAATCATTGTCGCTGAGAAAATGAACGAGGACCACGGAAAAAGTACCCTATGCTCGTGACCTCTCTCCTCTGCTTTCCTCTGTGTTTTGCATACCACAGCGTGGAGCGCGCCTGCACCACGCTCCGAACTGCGAGCCGCGTAAGACCCGTTTCACGATTCTGCATCATCAATTTTTCAGCGTGGTACGATTGCGGTATCGCATCTCCGTGGTGCACTTCTACCGCACTGTTTTACCAGTTCCGTACCACAGCGTGAGGCGCCATCGCACCACTTGCTGTGGTGCAATCTGCGTACAACGTAGTGGTACAAGTCCGCATCATACATTTTTCAGTGTAGATATAATCTCTCAGTTTCACGTTCCGGCACCTGCTCTTCCGAGCTCTATCCAGACGGCACCCACGTGCGTGCGGTTGAGTTACGCTCAACCAGCGCGTCGGCAACTGCCAACTACCGATTCTACCTCGGTCAAAGGGACCCACAGTTTGAGGTGGGTTCCAAACCACCGAGACCGCCGTGAGAAGCACAAGGAAAAAAATCTCAGTGGTGCCGGCCGAATTCGAACCCTGGCCTTCCGCGTGTGAGACCAAGGACTAGATCCGCTGGGCCACGGTGGCCTTCAGGTCAGAGTCTAGATGTTGAATCCTGAGAAGATACATTGACAAAAAATTGAACGAAGTCGATGTAAAAATGAGAAAGAGGTATACTGTTTCCCTTGATCCTCCGCTTGGGCTCGTCAGTATGACAACGGAGTATCTGTAATAGACAATATCGCGGATCTGTTACATTGGCGTAGAGATTTCTATCGCAGGAGTAAGTGATATATATATCCTCGATGAACGAACGGGTAACCTCCTGCCATCTGGAAAGACGACCGCGAGACAGGGACAAGAGGGGAAGAGGAATTGAAGTGGTGTATGTATCCATGCCACGTTAAATTTCATGGAGAGATCCTCAGCTTGTTCTCGAAGGATTCCTATCATTAGGGAGGTCTTACTGATGTGGATAGGTCGAGCAAGTATTGTGCGATACCTGTTCCGAATGAATATGATGATCTTTCATATCGGCCTACAGGACTCTATTATGGGAGTTAGTGATATATTCTGAGTGAACGAACGGGTAACCGTCTGCCATCTGGGGAGAGATTCACGAGACAGGGATGGAAGGGGAAGAGGAAAATGGATGGTCTATCTATCCATGCTACGTTCAAATTTATGAAGAGGTTCCTAACTTGTGCTCGGAAGAATCCTTTTATCAGGAAGGTCTTCTTGCCGTGGATAGGTCGAGCGAATATTGTTAGGTTTCTGTCGCAATTCTACAAAAATTGATCGCGATCAACGGCATCACCAACATAGCCTGTCGAAGATACACAGGATCCGATGAGGTGGCCGGGTCAGCCTCTGGACGTTGAATCCTGAGAATATTCATCGATGGAGGATTGAACAAGATAGATGTAGAAATGAGATGGAGGTATACTTTCCCGCCCCGACCTCCGCTCAGGCTCATCACTATGACGACGGAGGATCTGTCATTGACAGTATCGCGGATCTGTTACATTGGCGTAGAGGACGCTTCTGTGGGAGTGTTCGATATATTCTGGATGAACGTAGGGGTAATCGTCTGCCGTCTGCGGAGAGAACCGCGGAACAGGGACAGAAGGTAAAGAGGAATGTAAGTGGTCTATCCATCCATGCAACGTTGAATTGTATGAAGTAGTTCTCAGTTTGTGCTCGAAAGATTTCTATTATTAGGGACGTCTCCTTGATGTGGATAGGTCGAGCAAATATTGTGCGATACCCGTTCCGAATGAACAGGAATTTATCGCGATTGATGGCAGGACCAACGTAACCTGTCGAGAATACACAGGATCATGAGGTGTCCGGGTCAGGCTCTAAATGTTGAATCCTGAGAAGATACATTGATGACGGACAGTATTGCGGATCTGTTATATCGATACTAACGAGGCTCGGGTTTCGGCTCACCCCCGAGAACCTAGTACCGACAATGCTCCGCGTCCAGGGAATGCGGGAGGACGTTGCCCAATACATCAAGACGGCGATCACCCGCGAAGGAGGGAGGGGACGACACCTGCAACCCTGAGCAAGAGGCGCGGATGGCGGACCGCGAAGAAAGGAGAGAGGAGGAGACGACGAGGAAGGCCACAAGAGCTGCGCCACCCATGGAGCGCGAGTAACGCCGCCCACGCCTGGAATAATGCTTGCGCAGTCCCAGGCATGAATGGGTTGGTTGAAGGATTTCATCTCTGCCTCTCCCTGTTAACGGGTACGAGGCCGAGGGGGGTTTGGACGGTAAGGGTTCCCGGGGATCGCCGGGAGTCGATTCCAGTCGAACAACGGCTCTATTCGCCGCCCGAACTGACGCTTGGGCTCACCTTGTCATGAGGGACTTGTCACAGGAGCTTAATCCACGCTCCTGAGGCAGCCTGACGTCTGGTCTGCGGATTTGTCCCTTTTTGAACCACTTTTAGAGAACTTAATCTCTCAGTTTCACGTCTCGGCACCTGCTCTTTAGAGCTTTATCCAGACGGCACCCATGTGCGTGGGGTTGAGTTACGCTCAACGGGTTGAGTTACGCTCAACCAGCGCGTCAGCAACTGCCAGCTACCGATTTCACCTCGGTGAGGGGGACCTACAGTTTAAGGTGGGTTCCGAACCACCAAAACCGCCGTAAAAAGCATATGAGAAAAAATCTCAGTGGTGCCGGCCGGGACTCGAACCCCGGCCTCCCGCGTGGGAGACCAGGACCTTATCCACTAGGCCACGGCGGCCTCACCACTTTTGGAGGAACTTAATCGCTCAGTTTTACGTCTCGGCACCTGCTCTTTAGAGTTTTATCCAGACGGCTCCACTTTTGGAGGAAAAACTTAATCTCTTAGTTTTACGTCTCGGCACCTGCTCTTTAGAGCTTTATCCAGACGGCACCACTTTTGGAGGAGAAAAAATGACCTGTTGTATCAGCGTAGAGGACTCTATTGTGAGAGGAAGTAACGTGTTCTGGATGCATCAACGGATTACCGTCCGCCATCCGGGAAGAGAACCGCGAAACAGGAACAAGAGGGAAGGAGGAATATGAGTGGTCTATCTATCTATGCCACGTTGAATTTTATGGAGAGGTTCTCAACTTGTGCTCGGAAAATTTCTATCATCAAGAAGGTCCCCTCGATGTGAACAGTTCAAGCAAATATTGTGCGATACCTGTTCGAAGTAACAGGGATTGATCGCGATTAACCGCAGCACCAACATTGTCGAAAATACACGAGATTCGATGAGGTGTCCGGGTCAGGCTCTAGATGTTGAATCCTAAGAAGATACTGTGACATCGGTGGTCCCGGACCCCCGCGCTCCACCTTGTCACATGAAAATTCACCGGAGATGGCATGGCGAGCCGTGCTACATCCGTGCGCCGCGCGATGGCCGTCACGGTTCATCTACAGTGATCCTGAAGGATAGCTGGATCCTCCCCCCAGGTACTACTTCGCGCGACGAGCCGTGCCGCGGGCAGTATCGCTTAGCCAACCTTCCCGTTCACAGCCTCTCACGCTCGAGTCTCTTACGTCCGTGAAGTCACTCTTCACTCCTGAATCACTCGTGTTCCTCCTGGAGCCATATCCTCCCCACGTAACAGCCTTTCTTGGTGCTAGGCGGGGGTAGTCTTCCACGAGTAGTGCATTCTTCCTCACAGAATCTTGGAGAATTTTCCCATTCCCAATTTGCTATAGACTCCTCCCGCTTCCAGAAATTCTCGCGAGAGTGTTTTGACTTATGAACGTGAGACGGATAGATCAAGAGCTCGAGCCAAGCGGAAGAAGATCCAGCCTTTGCCGAACCAACCGAAGGAGGAAATCGCAACCGACTAACCGTCCGCCCGGACGTCAGCAGAATTGACGAGCTCCGCTCATCACCTACGCAGCCGGAGATCGAGGAGCCAGCTGGTGGATAACCGATTCAGTGACCGAGTCTCCATGCAGAGCCTTGTTATCATCATCGCCGTGGCCAGCTGCAGTTTCCCAACGTTAATACAAAATTGAATAGCTCACTCTCGTTTCGTTCAGACGGACGAACTCCATTGCAGTCGCACTCATACTCTGAGCCAGTCGAATTTCTGAAAGAAAGAGCAGAATGTCCAGAGTGTTGAATATGTTCGCAGAATCAAAAAGCGAAAAATCATTGAATCCAACTGGTACTAAGCCGAAAAACTCTCACGTTCGGACGGATATGTTTGGAAGAATCGACCAAATCAATAATTCTCAAGATTTGGACAATGAATTGGACTTTTGTGATGATACTGATAACTTGAATCACGGAGATGATGGACGAGACGAAACATGGGGAGTAGATGCGAACGCGATAAGCAATATGAGAGATGAAAACGAATACGCGGAAATGAGTCGGTCGAGTACTCCCCAAGGGCAATATACGGGCCCAGTGAACCAACAGTGTCGCACGGGCATTCCGTTGATGGAAGAATGCACTCGAACCTATTCCGGCGCCCCCTACGCAGCGCCATCCGAGTGCCGTCATACCCCAAGATTCTCTACCTGACAGGTCCAGACGGACAACTCATCCTGTGTAAGCAACGGCAGCCTCATGAGCAGAACATGAGATTGGGAGCTACTTTTCCGCTGCACCCCGATTCCGTCCAATCGAAAAACGGCCTCGGTCAAGGAAATGGCGCGTTTTCTCAGAATTTAGAAAATAACACCAATCATTTCCGAAGTCGAAATAATTCACCGAGACCAATCACGCCCATTGTCTCCACGAATTCCATCACAAAGTGATCAAGAAACCCCATGGGACTACCCACCAAAAATGACAACATCCCCACAAACATCGAATCAAAAGCCGACACAACGCAATTTCACCAAAAGTCAGATGAATCAAGCTGTAACAGGGAACCTTCAGTCTCATGAAGCTGCTGGGTTTACGAGAAAAACGGTACCTGGACAGGGACAGTCGTCGTTTGAAAATCACCTCCGGAGAATAGGCTTTTCGAAAATGGCCGAGATGTGGAGGAAACTGAACACATGCGAGTCACAACCAAATCAGGATTCAGATTACCAAGACATCACGGAACGACAGTGCAATATGCCCAGAGGAAATTCAGACCTCAATGATATACGTTGCGAACGTTACACACCGCAAAATTCCAATGGAAATCATAGAGTACCGCATAGTTTTGGAAAAATGAGACAGAATGGCATGTCACAGTGGCCTTCTCAAAGAGTTACCCAACAACCTTCCTTGCTCGATGAAGCCACACCTCAAGGGGTGCTTTTCCAAAATTCAGATGAGTAGCTTTTATTCAACGTCACACGCACTCTTCTGGCCAAACAATTCCGGGAGCATGGGCACCTTCATAAAGTACTCAAGGCCGTCGGAGAGTTCAACGGGGACTCAGACTCCTTGGGCGCGTTTTGCACCGCGGTCAGAATAGCAGCAAGCGTAGGTGGGCCCGAATTGGATCGTATGATCCTGATGAATATTGCAAGTAAACTGAGAGGGACAGCAAAATCGTTATTCGGATCAACAGTGTTGAAATTTGAGTCACTCGAGTTTTTTCTGGGAGAACTGGAAGAGCAATTCGATCTGGTGGATTCTTCGGACGATATCATGTCCGAATTGGAGAGTTGCGCAATGGAAAAAGATGAGCTGTTAGGATCGTACGGAACGGGAATCCAAAAATTTTTCGGGAGATGACGCTGACGAAGCGGCTCTGACGCGCTCCGTTATAGGCATTGGTACGGAGCTTGAGGGCGTAGCGCGAAGCTATCGGCCGGGCAATACACGCGAGGCGATCGAATATGCTGAAGGAGGAGTGCTATAACGTAGGAACTATCCAAATATGGAGGATCTTCTACAGGCACAGACCAACCCTTCAGCCGCAAATAAGGCAAACGTCCAGATGGCAGATTCACGAATAGTTCGCTTTTGTTAACGACCACGGAAAAAAAAACTGTATTGTAATCTGTTTTCTTTCGTAATCAACTATCGATTACGGTATGAATTAATTTTCATGCGGGTTCCCTATTTTAGAGGCCAATTTCGGGAAACGCGAAGTGTACATTGACCGACCGAGCACCAACCGAAACCGAGGAGGTTACCGCGTCAGAGTTAGAGGTGGCGATAATAGAAGTTTTTAGGAGCAGAACAACGCACCTCCACAACAGGGTGACAACTATCAACCGGGTCCCGATCAATATCATGTCCCTCCGAATAACACAGGAGGAGTGCGATATAATTACGCCCAAACACAAGCTCCACCCGCACAGCCCCCTCAAGCTCAAGACCAACAGCCACAACTGAACCAGCCCCAAGCTCCACTTGCTCCGACCCAAAATCAACCGGCTCAAGATTTGCGACAGCATTTCATCGCTTGTCCGCCGCAATCCCCATGCGTCGGGCGCATCGACGTTGCAACAAAAAATGCGGTGCCGTTGAGCGAGAAAAATGACGACGGTGAGTCATCACCTGATTCATCACCGGATGGAAGATCATCATCCGAGGATGAACCCAGTCGAAACAAGGCAGTTACAGAGTCCGAAAATGATGGCTCTTCACCATTGCTCCAAGCTAAGATCCGTACGACATCAATGAAATTTTTGAAAACGGAAGTAGTCCCACCAGTGGTGGAGTTTGAGACCCGTGGAGTTGCGGATGGAAAAACCAGATTGTACATAGATTCCGGAGTGGATGTTTGCATCAACCAAAGAGAGTATATACAAAAAATTGGATGCTATCGATAGCTCTGGATTATTGATTATTAATGGCGTAGCCAAAGGAGAATTCAGGTCAATGGGAGTAATAACAATGAAAATGAATGGCATGCAGTGGCAGTTCCATGTCATCCCCGACAGAATATTACTACATTGTGAAGGATCAGTGGAATGGGATTCCTTGACTGAGTACGGTGGTAAATTGAACCATAGAGCCCGCCGCCTTGAATCCGATGACTTTTTCATTTCTTTTCTATCTGGAGAGAAAATGAAAGTGCCGTCAAATGTGGGGAGGATGATCCAATTTTGAGATTACAAATGACGTAAAGGAGGGCTAGGTCCCTCTTACACACTCCGCGAAAGGGATTCTATTTGGAAATTTTCTAGCCGAAAACCACAACGCTTACGGGATAGCGGAAGTACTCAACACTTCCAATGGAATGAGATATATTGACATACCGAGAGTCGAATTGAGAAAGTGCGATGAGAGCATACTTCGGAGTAATGAGGAAGAGGAGCAAGGCATCGATGGGGACGATGCAATGTGCAAAATTCGTAGGCTATTCACTGACGTACCCGAGACAGTAGAATGACCTTCTCAGAATTCCGAGAAGGCAGCGGCCGAGCGAGTAGAAGTCATAATGGAGCTCGTAGATGTTGAGGAATGTAGCGAAAAGGAAATCGAGCACTTGCGCGAATTGGTCGGCATCAACCTATGGCGATTTGGGCTAGACGAAGAACCCTTGCAAGCCACGAAGGTCATCGAACATGAAATAGAGTTGAAATCGGAAGAACCGTGAAGAGCCAAGAGGTATACACTACCGCCAGCGTTAAAAGAACCCATGGTGAAAGAGGTTCAGAATTGCGTGAGCTTGGGAGTACTGCGTACGTTCAGATTGCCCTGGAGATCGAATTGCTTTCTATGTACAAAAAACGACGGAAAAAGATGGAACAAAGAGATTCCGTTTCGTCGCCGATTTTTGTGCACTAAATGAGGACACCGTTGGCATATGCCAGCTTCTGTCGTTCACGGAGGACATAATCGACCAGTTATGATTCGCGCGGTACATTACAGTCGTTGACCCATTGCACATTTTTTTCCAAGTGAAAATCAGCCCACAGTCAGCGCCCTATACGGCGGTAGGTACGCCACTTGGACAAATGGAACACGCCCGCATGGTGCAAGGGATGCGAGCATCTCCGGACACATTCAGTGAGGGAATTTTCCGCGCATTTCCATCTCTCGGAGTCAATTACCTGGCTACATATTGCAACGGCTGATATTCATGGGCGGGAAATTTGGTTCAACATGAAGAAAAATTCAGAAAACTCATGGAGTGTATTACTGGAGCAAACTTCACAATCGCACTGAAGAAATGTCAGTTTTCGGAACGTCAAGCTAAAGTCTTAGGCCATCTCGTCGCCAACCGCAGCATCAGACCGGATCCGGGAAAAGTCGAGGCAGTCCAAGAATATCCTGTACCAAGAAACGTTCGGAAAATTAGACAGTTCCTTGGTCTAACGGGCTACTATAGACGTTACGCGAAAATCTCACATCTCCTCAAGAAGCTTTTGAAGAACGACGAACCATTCATATAGGGTTCAGATCAACAGCGCGCCTTCGAGGAATTACGCGACGCGCTATGCAGCGATAGCACCGTCGCGAGCCCAGATCTGTCGGGAAAGTCGAAGTACATCTCAGTTGTGGATGCCTGTGATTATGCGGTCGGTTCTATTCTAGCAATAGGTGATCTAGCCGAAAATCAGCCCGTAGCATACGCATCGAAAACGTTGAGAGGGGCCCAGCTTGCATGGCCCTCATACACGTAAGAATTGGCCGCGGTAGTACATGCGTGTTCCACATTTCGCCCATATTTATATGGCCATAATTCTACTGTCGTAACCGATTGCGAGGCCTTACGCTTCTAACATGCGTCAGAGAAAGTAGGCATGGGATTTGACCACTTGGAAGCAAAATAACGAGGCTATGATTCCAAAATAGTGTACAGACCCGGCAACGAAAACGATGCAGCCGATGCGTTGGCACGGAACCCAATGATTCAAGAACATGGAGTCGACCCCGGATTACTGCGCCGCGAACTGTACCCACTTACGGAAAAACAAGAGGCAGAAGATCCATCATGTCACGTCAATTGTCCGCCAGGTCGCGTTTTCAAAACGCGAGCGACGCGTACAACGGGGGCCAAAGAATCAAAGGTTTTCTAGACCGAGTCAACGGGAGAAGATGTCCAATCCGCGAAGAAAGATCATGCGGGAATTCGAACGGAATACAAATCCGAGGTAGAGCCGAGCCAACAGTACGTTGAGCAAGAATGCCCGAGGAGAGTTTTCTAAAAAACGCGCTGGTCACAACGCTTGAAAAATTGCTACACCCCTTTGAACATCCAAGTCGACAAACTCTGAGCTTCTGCTTCACAACCGCATCACTCAGACTCAGAACAAATACCCGAGAGCGAAGATATTCACATGAGGGGAGATAGCCCACTTGGAGGTCTGAGGGACCAATTCCAGATTCCCACAAAAATCGAACGATGTCAGGAAATGCTATCGGATCCACCTCTAGAAACTGTAGAAATTCCAAATATGCAAAATTCTGGAATGGAACAGGATCAATTTACTCATATTTGAGACCATATCCACTCAGACAACTCAAGTCACGAAAATCAAAAACTCAAACCTGGAAGACCATTGCCGGAAATTCAAAGAGTTAAGAATTTTCAGAACAAACAATTGAATCCAGAAGCTTAGATTGGGAATGCTCCAATACAAGGAGAGCGCGATTCCAGAATCCAGAAAGACCCCACAGCAATCCCAAGAGACTCGTTTGATGGCTATTTCGTCGACTTTCAAGTGCGCGACTCGAGTGGACATTTAATAGCGAAGGGCAACGGTGGCCCATTATTCATCAGCGCAGCAGCCGAGCAGGGGCGGGTTCGTGACCCGCCTGATACGAGCTCAGCGATAATCGACGGCCAAGAGAAGTGTAAAGACAATGAGATCAAGCGACAGAGAGAAGTGCAACGTGACGATCTTGTGGTCCATCATACCGCGCAGAGCGATAAGCCGCATTCCAATGCGGAGAAGAGTGAGCGAAGGCAAGACGAGACGAGTGAGCCGCGGTCTGACGCGCTACCGACGAACGACGTTATGCGAAGCAAATCTCCAACTCTCGCACCGCCGCGGAAGAAATCGGATAGTGAAGCGCGCAGAGTAGAATCTTTGCGGCGTGAGCCTATGGATTGCGAATCAGCAGTCAAAATGGGAATGGATGCCCGAGTATCACAAAACTCACAGAAGTCTAGATCGTTGAAGGAACCTTTATTAGATGAGAAGTTTGAGAAATTTCAGCTATTGAAACAATGCTCAGAGGAGCACATTGTCTTAGGAAGAAAAACCGATATCCCAGACCTACCGGTCAGGAATGGCCTATTTTGGTCCTCAAGCAGATGCTGCGGTCTGAATATCCATGCACTCGATCTCCGAGCAGATCTTTTGTACGCAGGCAAGTCATCATTCGTTCTGTGCACCGACGCTGAGTTGGCAGTGGGAATTCTGACGAGTGGCACCGAGGATGGGAGTGGCGCCTGTATATCACGATAAGAATGTATGCGTCCATTGCTTGAAAACGACGGGATAAATTTCATACGCTCACTTCCATGCGAGTCAGAACGAGAACACAACCCATTTGTATTTGGGCATGTTGAGTCAGCATTTTACTTCCACGCTACCGACTCAGAATATCGCGAGCACGGACTTGCGCGAACAGCTAGAGAAGAACCGCGGACGGGTCGGAAACGGACCCGAACGTCCGCTCGAGTTTGAGGAGACCCCGAGTGCGGAAAAAGAGACTCCTGAGTAGTCTCAGTCCCAACAGCAACTTAATGAGCCGAAAACTCGAGCAAAAGCTCACTCGTCAGCACTCGACAGATATCAGGTCGCGCGAGCCCGTCCGCCTCTTGAGAAACCACCGCGGACGCTCGGCGGCAACGAGCAAGCAGAACCGTTGCAAAAACTCCGCGTGGTCGACGAGCACCCATTTCGGTATAGAGAAAACTTGACATTTTTGCCTCATGCAATGGCGGGTCGAGTACAGATGCAGTGGCGTCACTGATAGAGAAAGATTATATCCAGGCCAAAACAATGGGCTCGGGCGCTTCTTCTATCGATGATGTACACAAATTTCAGTCTTGGGGAATTCTCTTGTTTGCCCTACCTACCAGGAACTGCCTCGAGGAAAGACCACTGCAAATGGATATCAAGAGGGCCTTAAAAAATTCGGTGAACATCGTTCAAGAGAGAGAATTATGGGGCATAGGTATCATTCAAGATACTCAGAAGCTATCACTCACATTATGGGCTAAAGTCACTGAAATGTTTGGAAAGATTTTCGAAAGAATACCAATTCGAGCAGTGATTTTCGAGCACAGCCTCAAATTCCCCCAGACATTGACCGACTGAAACTGATCGAGGAATTTCGCGCGTCGGTATGCTTTAGTCACCGGGGTATAAACCAAACTTATGCCGCTTTGAGTGACTCATACTCCTGGAGGAAAATGAGACAGGATGTAGAATCAGTAGTCGAGCGCTGCAACGATGGTGCAATAGACAAACTGGTTGGACACAGAGTGCGCATGCCGATAAGAAACACCGACACTCCAGTGCGAGTGTTCGATAAGATAGCCATTGATTCTTACCAATTTCGACATCAGTCAAAGAGAGGATTCACATATATCTTATTAGTTCAGGATCAGCTGACACGCTAGGTTACCCTGATCCCTACGCGCCGCGCCACGGCACACGATGTCGCGAGAGCTCTATTGGACAGAGTCATATGCTACTTCGGCCCACCTGGAAAAGTTTTGAGCGATCAAGGCAGACATTCCATTAATCATATCTTGAATGAGTTTGCAGAGGTATTTGGCATGAAAAAATATCATAAATTAGCCTGCTTGCCTATGAGTAATGGAATGATAGACAGGATGCACGCGACACTCGCGGAATTCCCCAAGGCCGTCGCAAAGGACCGCGCCGACTGGGACTTGGCACTCCCACTGGCCCAATACTCCATCAACGCAATGGAGGATGCAAGCACAGGATATCCACCGATCACCCTGCTGCTGGGACACAAGGTCAGGTCACCGATTCTTCATAGCCAACGAGATAACTTTGGAACCTATGACGATTTCATTACCGAGAGGAAAGAGGAGCTGCGGCAGATACAATCTCTAGCTGCCCTCCACATCAACTACTTTGAGTATCGTGCGAAACATTATTTTGATTTGAAAGCCAATAGCCGCCATTTCCATGAAAGTGAACTTGTCTATGAGCTCAAATTACCAATCAAGAATAAGATCAGTCCGCAATATATTGGTCCATACGAAATTCTAGACATAAATTATTCGACAAGGAATGTCACATTAATGAATGGCACCGTCATGAAAGTGGTCGAAATCTACTATATCAAAAGATGTGCATACGTCGAAGTTGAGGAAGCCAAAGCTAACTTCAAAATTCAAAACGCTAATATTTTACTCATAATATCGCACAATCATGCGTCAACATCCCAGCGTACTCGTCAAGGGCCGAAAAATCTCCTGGACCAGGGACGAACCGCTGAGTCCGTTGAGGAGACACCGAAGACCGAAAAATTCCACTACGAAAAATCTCAAATCACGTGCGATTTCTTATTAGTGTGTCATAAATCCAGCCGCACAGCAAAATTGAATGCGACCTCGCACCTGGCCGTCATAAACTCCGGCCCAAGGACGAGGCCTGCATCACCAGAACTTCATTCTCGATTAGTGTATGTTTCGGCCGAAATTCTGGAAAATGTACAAAATTCTCCAGTGCGAGCGGAGGGCCTCAGCGATCCTAATTTATTACATCGCTGGAGCGCACGCCAGGTTTCTTAGTGGAACGCATAGCCCCGCTATTAACTTCCAGTCCAACATGGACAATTGTGCAGCGCATCGAGCCGAGTCGACTCTCAGCGGCGGCGGCCACTCAAAGAGAAGCGTGGAGCCAGCTGAGCCCGATTTGCCTCGACAAATCACATGTGACACAGCTGAACTCCAATCATCGGCAAATCAGTGACGCGAGCAGGGATGAACAACACACCATGGAGTTGCTGACGTACAAGAGCTCCCGCCAACGGAGATCTTGGCTGCCATTTGTAGGGAAGGGCATGAAAATTATCTTTGGAACTCTCGACGAGCAATCAGAGAACGAACTCAAAAACATAATCGAGACGAGAGCGAACGATACACTTGGAATAGCTGAGTTGTTAGCAAATCAAACCGAGCTTATCGAGTCCGAGTTGGGCAGACACTCTGGAAGATTAGATAACCTCCAGTTCACAATCAGGAAATTATCAAAGGATGTGAACAAAATCGATACAGAGCTATTGTGTAGTAATGCCATTCAAGTAATTCAATTCGCAGCGAATGAATATGAATTCAATGTTCAAACGCTAATCGAAGGTATATCATTCGCATCTCAAGGCTCTATCCACGCCCACTTCATGCCACCCGGGGTAATTGAGAAATCAGCTGAGACCATCAAAAATGTTTTGCCAGAGGTGAGATTCCCAAGAACTGACAATAATGAGTCAGCGCTCGAAATCGCTAAGATTTCGGAAATATCAACAGTACTAATCAATCAGACACTGATCTATTCAATGGGAGTTCCACTTCTGGACTTAGTGGAGTACGCCTTGTTCACAGCATCTGCTTTTTCTGTTTTGCAAAATCCACAAAGTCATCTCGGAGGGAGCTATGCATACGTATATCAAAAATTTCATTTTTTTGCACTGGACACGATAGCGAATACTTATATGAATATTCATCGTAGTAACCTAGCCGATTGCGGTGAGCTCCGCGGCAGAAAGATCTGCAAGAACCCACCACCTGTCAGAAAGCTCATTGTGAAATCGTCATGTGAAATTGAGATGGCTGTGAACAGAGGAATCACAGATATATCAATCTGCGACATCCGGATTACAAAAATACACGAGACCAATTGGATGAGGTTACATGAGACCAACAGCTGGATATTTCCAACATTGGACGAGGAGTGACTCTTCATCCAAAGCAGAGGAAACGAGCATCTCTCTACTTCAATCAATGGCACCAGAATATTAAGGCTATCACCAAGGTGTGTGGCCATCTCACCCAACGCACACCTAACAACGTCTGAAAACTTTGAGATGACCCAAATCTCACCGATATTCCAGGAGCTGGACCTCAACATCAAGACCTGCTAAAAAGGACACCAAGCGAGGCAAATGGATCCCACATTCACAAGGACATAGATGATATCCTACGCAAGGAGCAAGGGGCGCTCTCTCCAGCTCATGTAGAAGCTCTGCGATCCGCACCGAGTCTACACGATATCATCGCTCAAGCACGCAAAACTAGCAAATACAAGGCGGTGTCAAAGAAGTTTCACAACTCAGAGAGTAAATTGCCTATATACATACTCTTTGGATCAATAGCAACAATTATAATAATTTTGAGAGTTAAAATCGGTCACAGAATTGTAAAACCATGTTTGTCGAGTTTCACTGCTGTCCGTTATACATGATGCGCAAGAGGACCGAGAGAATCTGGCGAAGCGGCAGACGATGAAATACCCATGGGCGCCATACAACAGTTGCGCCATATCGCCAACCACCCCAACTCATCTCACGGGACACATCAACCGTCTCATCATCATAGAACAACGGTGATACGGGGGCACGATACCCGCCTCTCGCCGTCGGGTGAACGCAACACGCCGGAGACCGAGCAGGTCTGGGTCACGCATGAAGAACGAGCGCGCATTTGCCGTCGCTTGCCGTCTAACGAGTTCCACACCACCAGCACCAACCAATTGAAAGCGCAACGCCAGCCGTCGAATCAGCGAGAACGCCGGGTGCGCACTCAACATCGCGAATAGAAACATCGAGAGCACACTCACTATCCGCCCCTCGCATACAGTCCATCTCTATTCATAGCCGATAACATCCACCAAAAAACCGATCATCGAGAACCATCAGGAGGGACATACGTAGAAGTAAGTTGAGGAATGAACTTCAAGTCAACAGATACGGTCAAGTCATTGCGATAGATGAATCGATTTCCAAGTGCGAAAAAGATAACTGCGAGACTTCGAGACAAATACATTCCAAACTTCATAGTTAATTGAATTCAACTGTAACATTCTCATAGCAAACAAATTTCCCATGATAAAAAACCAATTGTATTCTTTCTCAAAGCAGAAACGACATATTCTTAAATCCTGCCATAAATCAGGACACATTACACAGCATCACCATACTCTATAGCCCACCGCACGCTTGAAACGCACCCAAGAATTTGGATACGATACCATAACGCATTACCTATCACACTTCGCCGTCGGCATGACCGGGACACATACCCTCGCGCGCGAACACAGTTAAAAGAGATGCTCAGACTCACCGATTCATACTGAATACAAGTGGGCATTTCCTTGAAGTGAGCTTGAATAGCAAGGCCACGAGCCAGGCTGCTCTCCATTGTATGAAGCTGCTGGGAGAATCCATCGGCTACGACCTTGCGGCGAGCGAAGACCAACGCGCGACCAGGCCACTCCAGGTCGGCGTCATAAGCCGCGTCACAGCTACTCGCTCCACAATCAACGCACCCGACACCTAGCACACGCAGGATGACACCACCGAAAAAACCCCCTTCACAAACACAAGTCACTAAAAACACGATCCAAAACACTTGCGGCCATACCACACTTGGCAATCACACACACGCTTAGGCAAAGGACAGCCGCGCGACGGTCACGCCAAACAAAAGCCCGGAGCTATACCATATATGGGCCACAACGTCGAATCCACACCAAGGCCCATCATTCAGCCGCACGAGTGGCACTGATAGGACCCGTCGATCTCAAGATCCACAATCGGGAGCACAGATCGAGCAGCCACCACATGCTTTGTCTCGAGATTAAGCATCTCACGTCGCTTATCAGCCCTTGAGCGGAAGCAGGCGCGCATGACGTCAGCTGCAGAGGTATAGCATAGGGAAAAAGATTCTCAAGCTTTGTGAAGACCAGTTCCAATAGATCACTCTGCATTCGCCCTCGAATAAAAAAAGGAAGAGCGAGAATCGCACGAGGAGAGGCTGATTTCTCGTCATCAGGGTCACATAGGGACCAAACCCCATCTTCGCCAGAAAACCCCCCAGAATTTTCCGAGTTTTTCCGGGGAAGCCATCGCATATGTGAACTCATAATTGAAGATACCCACCCGCGAAATTACAGTGAAATAGGATGTGTGGGGCACGGGCTCCATCGCTATACGCGATACATCGGGATTACACCCGGACCACCTCCCACCCAGAAAGTGAAAGGAGCGACCACAAATCGAAAAAACTCACACTGCATGGTGCACTACACTGTACACAACTTATACAAGTACTGTCAAAAATACGTAGAAGCAGGTTTCAAGTTACATTCGAGTCATTAATCCGCGGGCAAGCCCGAAAAGAGGCCCGAATCCACGAAAAAGAGGTACTCTTGAGACCGAAGGAAAAAGTCAGGGTCCCCAAAATTCATTGACCACAGTAACATTCCTTCTGGATAGCATACACTACTCCTCAGCTATCGGAATAGTTTCCAGATTGGAAAGAAGTTTTACAGAGATCAAAATCAATAAGGCAAGCATCAAACTCTTTCGCTCGAGAACACACGGAGACTGCGTATTGGATCCATCCATTTCGACCATGTAACGTGGATCAGACATGAAATTTTCACCAAAATAGCTCTTTTGGATCAAACATTCGATCCATCTTTTTCATCAGCTGTCAGGGTCGAAAAGTTGAAGTATCATTGTGGAATGACCAAAAACGGTTCAAAAGTCGAAATTTTTTATCGAAAAAGTCCAAAAGCGCATTTTTCTTATATCCAACCAAACTTCCCCTTGCACCTCTGAAAATTCGAACCATTCCTTAGTCAGTAGTCAAGACCAGAGCAACATTATCCGAATTGACCAGGAAAATACTGAAGAGTCGAGAAATTTAAAATGTATGAATATCCAAAAAGTGCCAGTTCCAGGGCAAATTCAATAGGAATTGGACTGTAATCCAATCATTTCTGGATATATCGATGTCAAAATCTGTAGGGATGATCTCCATATTGTGGATTACGAGATACAGAAGTAACCAAAGCTCGGAGAGGACTGCAAGTTTCCAATATCAAGGGGAAATCGATAGAAAGAGCAGTTTTCCTGTCTCAAGAAGCCAACATCCGAAATCCCAATATCTCAGCCAATTCCCGATCGACGTGGACACCCGAAAGCTTCAATCGAAGCCCTTTCCAAGCACTGGACGGGTCTAGCATGGAAATTTGGAAAATTTCGAAACATTGAAAATTTTTCAAAATTTCCTTCCTTCAATCCGGTG
The DNA here is from genome assembly GCA_030522705.1 of Eretmocerus eremicus. NCBI lineage: Eukaryota > Metazoa > Arthropoda > Insecta > Hymenoptera > Aphelinidae > Eretmocerus > Eretmocerus eremicus. The sequence continues at coordinate 1,422 of JAPYYZ010002682.1, read as the reverse complement.
ATTGATTCCAAATCCAAATTAGAAATTGATTATCGCAAATTCCAATCATCATGAGCCGTCAGAAACTCGAACCAGAGTCGAAATCATCTCAAGAAAAAGTCAATGATGAGCGGCCGAGAAATCTTGCGCAGCTGCAATCCAATATAGGACTGATAGATAGTTCGTTCTGCCTGAGTCAGCAAAGCTGCACTTCGAGCCTCATCTGAGTTTGAGGAAGCGTTGTTCAAGGCACACGACAAGTTTGTCAATTCAATACGATTACAATTTCTACCATCACTATTATCATCATTATTATCATCAGTACATTTTAAATCAATCCTATTGTTATCATTAATGAGGGCATTAAGGGATTCCAAACAAGAACATGAATTTTGGAAGAATCAACTACACCGTGATATGGAATATTGCAGTGATAATCTATGAACTCATACTGATATACTGATTATTTGAGGAATAGGAAACAGACAAAATGTTATTAACTTTCTTATACTCCTATTTTGATGAATTATATAACCAAATCAGAGTTGGCCAACGACAAAATTCATACATGTAATCATCAGAATTGAAAGGATGCAGTATATAAGGGTGAAACGATTACACTGGTGAACATATTTGGACCTTTTGTATGCGTTTGAAAGGAAAAGAGTCATCCTAGACGTAGTTTGTGCTGCTAAATCCAAACCCGTATCTAGAATTGTCCTATCACGTCAGGATTCTGAGATAATCGTTATCAAAGTCACGAAAAACGCTAATTCAGGCACTTTCCTCAAAATTATCCCGCAAAAACTTGGGACTGTTTATTCTTTCCACCTGGTGTACTTGAAAGTACAACAGTGGAGCTCCACAACGAGCTGTCTGAGAATCATGTACGAATCTTAGTTTCTGAAATGCGATAATTTTTCTGCGACGTCGCGCGCGTTCCGAAGAGTCGGTAGCAAAGCATGTGACGACAGCTGACGCCGCATGCTTTGCTACCGGCCCTTTGGAGCGCGCGTGATGTCGCAGGAAAATTATCGCATCTCAGAAACTAAAATTCGGACATGATTCCCAGACAACTCGTTTTGTAGCTCCATCGTTGTGCTTTCAAGTACACCGGGTGGAAAAAATCAACAGTCTCAAGTTTTTGCGGGATAAATCCGAGAGAAATGCCTTAAGGCGAGGCCAGACAGCTCTGTTTTATCCCGAGAATCCGTTCCGGGAATATCTCAAGTTCGGCTGCGCCGAATCACACGAAAATTGATTTACATTCACGAAATATCCATAAGAATGGGGCGACAGAGCCAAATGTTGCAGTTAGTGCAAAAAAATTGTTTATGCTAAACGTACGTGAAATGTCGTCTGCTTGCCTTGGGCGGCCGCTCGGGAAATCCGCTCAGCACATGGGAATCCGACCCTTTTTCGTCAATGTGGCTCTGTCGCCCC
>JAPYYZ010002681.1:0-12658 GCA_030522705.1 Eretmocerus eremicus | reverse complement strand
ACACATGAGTGCTTGCCGAATATTGTGTTGTAATTATGTCGCTTCGATTCTTGCACTGCGCTCTACATTAATTGCCAACTTGCGATATTCGTGATCCCGATCGATCACTCATATCGTCGTTCTTCCGTGAGAGTATTTCCACATGTAGCTATATTCATACGCTACATCCTGTCGGACCGAGGAACATCTGACAGAGTATATACCAACGGCACGTATTCTCCAATTACTGAGAAAATTCCTTTCAAAATCTAATTTAAAATTAGTAGTCGCGCGCGGAGATCAGAAAATTTTTAATAGATTTTGTACTAAAGGAATGAACTTTCCTTAATGAAATAATCTAGAAGATTTAATTGAGTATCCTATTAAACGGGCAGATTTTAAAAAACGCTTGCATCAATAAATTTTGGAAAGATTTCTTATAAAAGAAATGTATGTATTGATTATCTTCAAAGCCCCATCGAGTATTGACGAACATTGGACATAGTTTATAAGAAGGGCATGTATTTGTCATTGTTGGAAAAATCTACTCATAATCTATTTTAAAAATTGAATTCGCTCACGGAACTCGCACGCAACGCGAAGATCAATACATTTTCATTAGAGCTCATATCGGAAAAAAGAGTTTGTCAATATGTCAATCATCTCAAAAATCTCAAAAATATTGCGTATAGAATAAAAAAAAAACACTGTGAGAATTCAAAACGACGCGCGCTGAGCGCGCTGAGTTATTGACCGATGGTCTTCATCATTATCCTTCGGCACGGAAGAGGTTACAAATAAAAGCAGTAAAGAAGTAGTTATGAAAGATACAGACAGTCGCAGAGCGAATTATCTACGGTATTTTTTTCGTTCAAGCTACGATGGCCACAATCACAGTCAAATTCATAGTAGACATACTTTATTCAATCACGATAGCCACATAACCATACTGAGTTATCGGAGTGCTTGAGTCTGTCGGCAATGTCATCTGATACATCGAATCAAATGATGTCACACGCAATGAGAACTGGCCATGAATTCATATAAACACAATACATACGACGCAAAGTGCGGTAATCTGTCTGATAAATACAGATGTAAGGCAACGATCTCGAACGAAAGGTGGCAAATCTCGAATATCAAAGTTGTCCATTAATAAGGTAGGATACTCGTTTTTTGTCGGTGAATTGCTTGTAGAATCGACCCTACATCGAGTTTTGCAACTTTGAAAGGGTATTTCACGAATAAAGAAGAGGTGAAGCGAACCAGCTAAGATACATTAGAATTAGTTAACCAAATGACGTGACTTTGAATGAGCGAGAAGATTGAGTGGAATGAGTTCCTAAGCACCTACTCAATTGTTAGTCAAAAGAAGTCATGTTGTAGTATTTCGTGCAAGAGACCATCTTGATGTATCTATCAAATTTTCCAATTTTCTTCTCGTCATTAGTGCTAACGGAGAAACCATAGAGCAAGAAACTTACGGTTCACTTGAGTTTGGTAGACTCTCACTTCTTTACCGCAGAGTCTGATTAAAATGGTGAGCAGAATAAAGTTCCAATGAAACGTTCCAACAGATATCGATTGGGAAGTAAAAATTCACGATACGGCCAAACACATACTAACTTCGATCGAGTTTGTTACGGATTAAATGCTGCTCGCATCAACTTATGACATTATGTTGCGCTCACATCGGAGTATTAACAAGTTTACGAACTTTGGGATGAATTTCACTGAACTCTCTCGATTCAGACTTTCATCGCCGCAACTTTCTAATTATCCAGCGAGAAAAATTGAGTGCCCAGCTCGATGGAGTTTCTCGTAAATGAATTACACAGCATAATCTTGATTCTCGGGGAAAATTCAATTTCCAATATCGGCCTTGCAGTTGAGGCATAAACAACCAATCGCTTATTCTGATGTGTTTGCTTTTCAATCTGCCACTACATCACAGCTCTCTCGCTCTCCCTTTTTCAGCGAAAGAGATACAATTAGCGAGTGACTGTACAGCCGAGGCAACGTGTCAGCGCACAATGATCGCAGCTCAGGGTGTCCATCACGGCGTCATTGTCAATATCACAATGTAGTTTGAGAAGAAAAAAAACGAGGGAAACAAAGAGGGAAGAAATGAAAAGCAAAAACGTGCTTGGCGAGCTTTGCGCTGCTCTCGAAGCCCGAGCCAATGATTCGAATTGTCTGACGAATGAGCTCGTAGCATCCATCCACTCGTAAGCGGCAGCACTCACTCCCGCGCATTTAATTATGCAATCAGTATCCTGCCTCGCTCGACGGACACGTTCAATTTGCGTTGACGCTAGTTGCGGTCGCCGTTCGAGCAGATCCGGCGCCACATAATGCTCGCGTTATCGCTCGCTTCCACGTCTACAAGTACGCCCAACTATCGCACGGTATTTGCTCAACAGGCATCATTTAGACATTGAAGGATATTGCATCGTCGAAGATTAGGAGCAAGTTTAGAGGCGAGAGCTCAGAGAGTTTGGAAGAAAGCGTAGTAGTAACGTACCTCTAAACAAATTGCTTGGAATAATTATTATAATGAGGGCTTCGACAAACGTACTCAAAAGTAGAATTTAGATTGGAAACGAACAATTTATTGTGAATTCATTGGGGATATGCGAGAATCGGTCCTCTCCTGTTCGACAATTCAATGAAAAAATAGGAAACTGGTGGAAAATTCGAGTGTCAGCCCAAGAGAGCGAGCAACAACTCGCGAATGTGAGTTTGTAAAGTGTGCATTGGAGGCAGCGAGCACTCTCCATTTTCGGCCTTTTTCCTCTCACAAATTCTGCTCTCGACTCGCTCTCCGATATCACCAGAAATTAATGAGTCTGAAAATTGTGCGAGGCATCATCATGAGCTTATAAATATTCAGACTGAACAAACTCGCTTCCTGGAAATGCGAGTTTGAGAGAAAATTTTGCACAGCTCAGTGACCTTCGTTCGGAATACTTCAATGACATTTTAAAACCGATGTAATCCTCTTCCCGGGACTTTGATCGGAGCCAACTATTTGCATTGGATCAACATTAATTTAAACGGAATCTCCTTGAGTCATTCCAAAAATGAATGGTGTGAGCCAGAATATTTGTATTTCAGACTTCATTCCGCAGATATCTTGGAGATATCTCTATTTGGGCTAGCATTTGAGATTTGATTTTTTTTTTTTTTCGGTTTTGGTGAAAATTTTCTTCACACTCGAGAGGGATGTCAGTTAGGTTCAAGCTGTGAGGTATTTAGCTGTTATACCGTGTATGTATAATACATTTACTTTTTCGACTGTGGGAGTTGATGTGTGAATCTCCTTCTCGTTACCATCTTAGCTTGAAAGGTTCGTTAGAGATGCGACTGAAACGTTGCAATAATTTGCGTAGTATAATATCAGGAAAAACCGATTATGTCTGTCATCATTCTATCTTGTGCGCTGTTGCTCCATGATTTGGTAACATTGAAGAGGGTGTGATTCTGCCTCGCTTGTCATAAATCAGTGTCAATAAAATTTTGCTCATTTCTCATCTCCTTGCTCTTGAAAGAGTGCGTGGATAAATTCTAGTAAAGTTCATTTCTCGAGCTTACAGGATACTCAAGAGTTTCCAGGAATATCAAATGTGAGAAGCCTCCAACAGCATGTTCTAGGCCTTGGTGATGATATAATAAACGAATCTTATTTGTCAATTTTGCCTGAGACGAGACTGAGGAATGATGAAGAATTTATGGTTCCAAATTCTAATACTGTGAGTTCTGTGAGTTTTGGGATAATTTCTGGAGTTTCTGTGAGTTCCGGGGTTTTTGAAATAAAGTTTTGCTCATGATTTTACGCTTCATTTCAGATTTTCGGTTTTCTTTTGAGAATGATTTACTCCTTCCCAAGTTTCCCACACAACAAATATAAAAAGTGTGGGGTTATTCCTTAAGATTCCAGTCCCCACATTTTTTATATTTGTGATATGAAAAATTTGGAAAGGGGTAAATCATTTTCAGCACAGAAGTGAAAATCTTGAATGAGACATTGATTCATGAACAAAACTTCATTTGCTACTTTTTAGTAAATTCTCTCCAATTAACTTTTATGCAAGAAAATCGAGACTTAAAAAATGTTTTTTCTAATAATTTTTTTTCAAATCAACTGTAAGATGGAGTGCTACTCACATCGTACGATATTTGCGCGATTCATACTCAAAATGAAATCAGAGGCTTGGATTCCTCTCTTCAGTGACTACAGACTCGAAATTTCATTCATTGATCTTACAGAAGGTGATGCTTTTTGCTGTTAACTGTATCAACATTTCAGATCAAAGATTATTCTGTACCGGACATGGGATAGTTACATGTGATGGTTTTGGTGTTCTGGTGAACTCAATGCAATCTTCGCAATTCTTGTGGAGTACGACAAATTCTATGATATTTTCGGAATCGGCCTATTTGAATAAACATAGATGGTAGAGTTAGATCAGTTTGACCCGAATGAGGAATTTGATCCTGAGCAAGATATCAGAAAGTTGCTCTGATGATCTCTATCTTCGATCATCAATATTGATGAAATGTTTTTCGTCTCCGACTTAATCTATTATATTATTTATCAAGTCTATCTAATCATTTCATCATCTGGATATCCCCAACGAATGGTAAAATCCAGCTCAGTATATATACAGTATTCAGAGCCCCGCTCTTTTCGCGCGTCCCGGGTGCACTCTCTTATTTCCAAAGAGTTTGTAATTGATCTTCACAGTCTGTGTCGGATTAAGCGATAACTACCAATATCCAACCCCAGTAACTGTACTTGAGTCAATATAAAGTGGCGTTTGAAAAGTGATGTCGACGAAGCAAATTAATCAAGAAGATTCATTAGTTCGTACTGCCGTCTCACGGAAAAGCTTGATTTTGAATAACATCATTTTTGATAAACTTCCATCGACGAGTTTCTCATTCATCGCTCTTAATACGTCGCATATCAGATAGAGATCTCCAAACGTCTCGATATGACCGACCCATACTCATCTAGTTTTTTTGGAGGAAAACTAATCTTATTTTGCGAATTGACTGTGGGTTCTGCTATCAAATCTCAATGATAAATCGTATCGCAAGAATTCAAAGTAAGTATCAATAAAATAACTACGAGTATTATTCACAAAACCTCCCGCAACGGATATGCAAAGTCGTAACAGCTCATCCAGGCCATTGAGAGAATCTCAGTGATAATATCGTCGTATCGTCAGACAACGCATATCAATCGCGTTTTTTTCGAAACATCTCAATGAGGGAAGCATCACACTATTACAATCTATAAAACATCAAAAGCTCTTCAATCGTCGAATGGGCAACCAGAGATCGCCTGATACGAGCCACTCGATCACGGCTCGGACGTCATAAATCCGCTTGAAATCGAGCACCCGAGCCCGTCCCTCCATCCTCGTGGCAGTAAAATGAGGCAATCGTCGTTGTTGAGAGAACCGAGCAAACTCTCGAGGAACATGAACCCGAGTCCATAATGCGCTCTCGGCACGGGAGAATGTTTTCCACCGCGTACCAAATTCCCGGAACTCCCGCTGCGTCTCTCTGCAAAAGGCGATCAAACTCTGTCTCGTAATCGGGTCGGATCCTCGGCGAAGGTAGTAATTTTCACGAGCGCGAGATGATCATGTCCGCCCGGGCTCCGCGTGTCGTGCCGCACATACATAATACAGGATAGGATCCGGGGCGCGATGATCGTCTCGCGGTCACGCCCCGAGCTACAGGCACGAAGCGACGGCGTAATTTTTTCATGGCTCGTTAATGCACGTGCCTCGCGCGGCGGCCCCGTCATTAATCTATCGGACGTCGGGTGGCGTATACGCGACGTATGAGCACAGCTCGAGCTTTTTCTTCGCACCGAGAGGCCGCAAGTCGATTTTTCAGCGAGGCATAACGCGTATACATATATGCGAGAGAGCGTGTGCGGGGGCTGTTTCGAGCGGGCAGACCGCGCGTAGATAAGAGCCTTGCGCGAGCGTGGTTGCGTTTCCTCGCTCCGCGTGTTCATTAATTCGCATCGCGGATATATTTATTATGCACGCTCTTGCCTCTCGCTCTCGCTCTTTCTACTTTACGCTTTTGCCCCTTTTGTTTGGGTACCCGCTGCAGCCTCGAGGATTTTGTTTTGTCGCTTTATGAGTGACGCTTTTTTTCTCCATTTATTTCACGAACGCAGTGCGCTACGTGGCTTTCATTTTGCCTTTTGAGAATCGCGCAACGTTATTGCGAAGCTCGAGCTTTCCTCGTCCCCTACGTGTGCATAAACTTTTCCTCTCTGTCGATTAAGAGTCGGGAAGTATGTGGAATTTCGAGTGCACGGTATATTGGGAGGAGAGTTTGGCTGTTTTTCTCCAAGTGTCATACAAATATGATGATTCCCATCTCCAACTCTGTGGCTCAGCAACTGCTGGGCTCTGATACTATGTGTATCAAGTTCGCGAAAAATTCTTTGTGATGAGTAAAATACATCGAATGGTTGAAACTACTTCCGGATTCGCAAAGTCCGAGTCATCGCGTCTCGGGACAATTAGATGAAGAAGATAATTTTTGGCATCATTTGTGTTGATTAAGAGAGTTATGTAAGAATTATTTACAAGTATTGTATCGAGACGTATATGAAGTATTATGGTGCTAATCTCGTATAATCCTCTCAAAGCTTCATTCATTTCTTCAAGAAATTCTGGAGTTTGTAAGCAGGTTATGATAAGGCGTGGGGGTACTCTCAATCGATCAAATTAAGCAGTTCCAAGATGAAGACATAATGTCTGTCACCCCTCTGGTGTAGAACTTTCTGTACTGGGGGCAATGCCTACGCCACGCTCGTGAAAAAGGGAGACGTATATGATAAATTGCCTCTTAGAGATTCATTTGATTATGGTACACTGTAATTTTTGCAGTAATTTTCTTTAATAACGTATTGATGCAAATCATGAGGTCCAGGTTATGTGGGCGGGACATGCAATTACTCTTCAACGTTGAGATATAGCAAGCTCTTGATTCAAATCTCTGAACTCACTCTTACTTGTTCCACGTGTATTACAAGAAGCACGCCTCCCTTATTTCGAGCAACGACTCGAGCAACAAATCCTCAGGTGAATTCTTATCCACTGAATAGAGGAGGGGGGGGGGTGTACCGATATCCTCGTGTCCTCAATGTTTCATTTTTCCGGTGATAGAACCTCGACTCATAGCACTATGAGGAAATTGAAGCATCTTCGCTCATGAACTTCAGGAGAAGCTTATTTGACGATTGGAAATCCACGAACCAGCTATCTACTAAAGTATTAAAAATCGAAACTAGATGGGACTGACGGATATCATCCACTTTATTTATATGCCGTTAAGATTCACGAGAGTTTTCAATACAAAAAGTATCAACGAGCGCTCATAGATGATTCACTTCATATTCGAATTTATTATCTTCATTTTATCAAATACCAGGTTGACTGACTGCTAGAATATTGGTACTTTAGAGATCAGCATGAATATGCGCGCAAACTGAATTGATTAAATCGCTTTAATACCAAAGCCGTATCCAAGCTACATGACACAGTGCCAAAAATAGTACCAGAAGATCGGATTCTTCTATGAGCTTATGATTAATGGAGGAAACGTATTTTGTACACCTCAAATGAGCTTGATTGATCAAAAAAATTCAATGCACTGCATTATTGATACCAGTATACGCCGTGAAATATCTGGCGGAGCATCACGAAGTCACAAGACTAAGGCCAATAATTTGCCAAAATTAGCTAGCTTCATTCCATATTTTGGTACCTTTCAAAATTGATTTATTATCGACAATTTTCATCCATTTCTCATCATATCCATTTGAGCTAGCCGTGATCGAGTTTACAAATCATTTCTTCCGAGCAAATTTCTACCAGGGATGATAAGACCTAGATACTTTGTTCTTTCTATTCTTCATACGATTTCACTATCACTTGTTAGAATCAACTCTTCAGATAGGCGATCCATATAAGTTCTGCAGGTCACGCAAACAATTTTATGTGCATTAAGAGGCAGGACACTTCCTCGCGGCCAGTTTTCCAGTGTTGATATTGGCTATTCATATTTTCTCTATTGTCACAGTTGAGAAAATTTTTAGATGTCTAAGTTCTTCGAGATCGGAACCTGAGAAAGAGACTGGAAGCTAAACGTTGTATTCGATGGACTATAATTCAAGCGCGAGAGGTGAATTTCCAAAAGACTGAATTGAATCTGTAAATTTTTCGCACTGCATTTCGGATTGACGCTACTCTCATGACAGTACCAGTTCCTGAAAATCGAACTCGCTGAGTAGTTAGAATCCACAGGCACGCCACAATCAAAGTTGCGGAATTCTCGAGCCAAATGAACGCCAATCGCAGATCAGTCTCGCCAATCACTCCCAAGGAAGCATCTGTTGGCAATTGGAGCCAATCCGACTCGGAACTTCTCGAGTATCACGGCAATTCAGGCTCCGATTTGCTGGCGGGAGACGCGATCGAACGGCTCGAGAGCCTCAAGCGAAGATTCCTCCACGGCTGCATATCGACGCGGAGAGCTGCTGCGGCGCTGCACTGCGGCCCGCGATTGTCTCGGCTAATTGTCGAGACGCATGCGTGCAGCTAATTGATCGGGCTCTGCCACCCTGGATACGCCATGGAACTCGAGCTCGGCTCATGCCAGCAACGGACGCTCGACTCCTTTTACGAGCCTGTTTACGGCTAATTCTGCAAGTTATGACCCTACGCTTGATCCCGTTGACCCTCCGCTAATCGCTCTTTCGCAGATTTGTGCCGCTGCAGCTCGCGAGTGAGATTTAACGTCTCGATCATTAATAAGCAGTCGAGTGCGAGTTGGGAGAGGTGCCGTGCATAGCGCTGTTGCTTCAAGTTCCGCGAAATTAGCACTGCGGTAGTTATGGCTTGTAGTTACGCGAGCTCGTGCGGCTGAAGTCGAGATTACTTTGAAACTTGAAAATGTGCCGGCCATGTGTTTTGAGATTAAAAAGCTTTCAAAGCCACTTCAGACAAGTTGAGTGTATGGGAACGTTGATCAAGCTTGTGAATGATTTGAACTTCATTTTACTGTGAGTCGTACTTTTTTGAAAGAGTGATGGAGAATCAATTTGAAGCTGGTTGATTGGAGTCCATTCACTTCGTGAAAATTTGATGGATAATTAACAATAACGTATGAGGTATGGTCAGAAAGTGGAGCTGAAATCAATGCTTTCAATACAATCAAGAGAGTGTTACTAATAAGATGAAAGCGATCACTTTTCGCTCTCCAATGTATTTTGAATTGAAAAACGAGGCTGCTAAGCGCAGTATTCATCTAATTATTTTCACGTCCGACTTGTTGTTGTGCAGTGTTTACTCAAATTCCAAATCTCTTGGCATGCAAATATCTGGATTTTGATTGTACCAAACTTGAACTCCATCTGCGATCCAGAATGAGCGTTGAGATTTTGGTTATCTATAGAGTACATCATCAGATAACAAATTAAGCATCAAGTTTGGATCGTTTCTTAGTTCTCAGATTTCTACGTAAGGGAGAGTCGCGTAAGGGTCGACAAAAACTATTTCTCGAAGCAATTCGTCACTCTTAGAGATTGAGATCAAGAGCTCAGAGAACTTTTTCTTTGTCTCTTATCACACTATGAAATGGGGAAGACTTCTCCTGATGATTCCTAGACATTGGTTTCTTCGAGTACCACGAAAACTAGACAAACACATCTTGTCCAACATTGCTCCACGCTCTTTCATAATTTGTTCACTTCTTGATGAGCGTAAGTCTAAGAATGTACCACCGTATTCCACTTTGAAAGAATTCTGAATTGAGCCAATCTTCAGCTGCGGTGGCTGAAATTTAATTCAAACACACTTCTGACCGAATCAATGCATGACTGGAAAGCGAGCAACTCTCAACAAGACCGTGAGTATAATGAAAAGGGAGTGCGTACCCTTGGATTGTTGTGGTTATTGAGCTCGGGCATGAAGCCTTCGAACCTCCAACTCACAAGAAAGTGGGACGTACCACCGCCTCCTCAAGAGCCGATACTGAAGCACCAGCGTGGAACAGTACACAAGTTTTTGAGGTCCTTGAGATCAAATATGACGCAATCCTTCATCTCGTCGGACGTGGCTATGTCTACCATCCTTTCGGGGGAAAGGGGAGGAGTGATGGTAGAAAATCGCTTTTGGAGTGCCAGAAAGGTCAGTTTGAAGGTTTTTGAAGTCGCTGAGCTCAAGCGGAATATTTTTATCAAATAATCGCTTGATAACGTCATATTCAAGCACAGCAATCTTGAACAACCCTTGTGGCATGTCTATTTGGCGCTCCACCGACAATTTATTCATAACACATTCACTCGTCCGCTCCCTTTTCTCATAAGAAATGGCTGATGGCGCCACATCCGTACGTGATGGAAGCTCAATGGCATCATACTTGAATTCAGCGACTTTATATAAGAAATCTTACACCAATCATCATTGGTACTGGTCTCGATTTAATCTCCCCCCCCCCCCCTCCCCCGAAGTGGTGGGTGGTGCCACCTTTCTACGAGACTGAGTGAGACTCGTAAGGGGATAGAACCATGATATTATATGAGGTTCATCGACCCAAAAATGCGTTACTCGCACATGTATTCAGCACCATTCCTTACTGATTAGGAGAAGCTGTCATTTTTGGGTCAGCAATTCCGCTGAATATCTGAGATAAGTTTCCATATATCAACACTCTAAATCTCTTCGACGTTCTTCTCACGCCGAAACTTCGACGTAATCGCTCTTCGACGTGAAATCGCCCCGAACTTGACGTAAAATTGCGTTGAAGGCAACTAGTAAACATAACCCCCTAACCTGCCTTAGCCACCGCGGTGACGGGGACAAGAGGCAGAGACTGTTTGATTCTAAAAATCTACGAGTCAAGATTTTTCCAAAGCCTCTTATCCCCGTCACTGCGGTGGCTAAGCTAGGTTTGGGGGTTATGTTTACACGTTGCCGTGAAGTTTCGACGTTATATATATGCTCCGTTACGTCGAAACTCGACGTGAACTTGGGACGTCGAACGCTGTGACGTAATTTTAAGTCGAGTTGGGAGCGATTTCACGTCGAATTCGGAGCGTTTTGAGGACGACTACCTTCGACGTTATTTTACTCTTTGTTTGATGTGAAATTACGTCGAAGAGGTTCAGAGTGAAAGCATGGGAGAAATCACTCGCAGTGCCTGACAATGGGGCTCCGTCTCATTACAATAATAATCCAGGAGATTTCCTTCAAAATCATCATTTTTTACATAATTTGTTAAGACGAACCTCCACGCAAAAGGCTACTCGATCGCTGACTATTCACCGAAGATTACGATTAGGAAAGTTATCACATTATGCTCATATGAGTACAGACATACGACATCATGTAAAAAGGCTTCCGATGACGACTAGTCTCCATAAAAAAGTTAGATTTTCCCTGTCTTTTGATTAGTCTAATACTCACAGGGGGGGGGGGGGGGACAAGACCTCCGGGTGACCAATCTTCACCAAAATTTTTTTACAGACTCGTACCACCTAGCATATGAAGAATCTAGCGTATCTCCTGCCAATGGGCACTCTATTCCAAGATACAGCTATAGACATTAGCATTGCTAGTATATCTATATATATGACCTTTAGACACAGGCCTATATGGGCAATGCTAATGTCTATAGCTGTATCTTGGAACAGAGTGCCCAATGGCAGGAGATACTCTAGATTCTTTATGTGCTAGGTGGTACGAGTCTGTAAAAAATTTTTGGTGAAGATTGGTCACCCGGAGGTCTTGGTCTCTCCTTGTTAGCATAATTTCAGATACGTATAGATCTTGCAACTAATACATCTCAAATGGTTTCATTCTACTTCTTCTACTTCTTTTCAATGCTTTTAACCGCATCCATTCCCATCCTAAAAGCATTGGTACATAGTCAATGATCAAAGAACATCACACTTTGCATTGAAAACTCATATAAAAAATTATCATTTTGAAGAAAATCCTCTGTACCATTCTGATGGAAACATGTTCCAGGGATTCAGAAAAATTGGTGACACGAAGATCACAAATTTTCTTGAGAAGTTTTGCCAAATACTGAAATTTTAGCCCTAGTACTGACTCGTTATGATGAAGTGTTGATTATAATTTCAGGGTCATTGTTAAATTTTACCGACAAAATTTTACGTAGTTGGATATTACACAACTCGTTTGTACAGGCTGTAATAATGCAAATTGTGGAGCACTTCTGAACCCTTTAGATCTGTGGAAAGATCATTCAAATAGTTGCAGTGTATCTTATACAGTCAATTAGATTGTAATTGGTATCATAGGAGCGAATATGAGTCATGAGACTCTTGGGCAAAAGTTTTGGCAGCTAAGAGGGATGCTAGTACGATGGATCTGCAAGCATGGTCACTCAAGCGTTACATTGTCTCACTGTATGAAAATAGATATTTGAGCAACAAGGGTGGGAACGCGATTTCCCGCACAATGAGCGAGAAATAGTGCGGGAACAAAACTTTTCCGCACGATTCAGCTCAAGTGACGTGCGAGAAAATCATTCCCGCGAAGCGGGAATGAATTTCCCGCACGTCGCTTAGCTGAAGAGTGCGGAAAAGTTCTATTCCCGCATGTTTTTCACT